>CAMXCT020005770.1:0-10636 GCA_947184155.2 Cladocopium goreaui
ATCACTACAGGCAGACTGGATAGAAACTGTTTCTGGATTTTCATCTACTCCTTTTTGGTCTCGGACGTACTTACAAACTGGGAGTTGAGAACAAAGACTATATGCTCTTTATCGATTGACGCGCCGTGCGAAGATACATTTGATGCTAAGTCCTCCTTCCATAACTGCTGAATGCTTTTGGCAAATGCCATGCCACCATTTTCAAAAAGTTGTACGAAGCATTACGTTGATCGGTTCAACGCGAAATCGTGGAGATCTGTACGATTTCTCGTTTGACTGATCAGCGGAACGCATCGTACAATTTCTTGAAGAACGGTGGCATGGCATTTGCAAAAAGCATTCAGCAGTTGTGCAAGGACAAACACTATATGCTCCTGAACACGATGCAAATGCGATCGAAAGAAAAGATGGCGTTCGTCCCAGCTCAGAACAGGTTCTGTGCAAACAGTTGCAGCTATTTGTATGTCACTGTCAACAGCTGTCGTGGGCGCATTGATGCAATGTGCGAAGATGATGCCCGCGATAGCGAAGTTTATACTAACAGCTTGTGTCGGCACATTGATGCGCTGTGCGAAGATGATGCCTGCTGAAGAAAGTTTATCAGAGTGCGACAGTTGTTACGAGAAGGAAGTGGGTCATCCGATGAATTGAGGCGAGGTAGCTACCATTATTTGTATTTTGCTCTACTGCCTTATGATGCCATGTAGGCAGATGTCGCGAGAGCTTCATGTCATGGGATGGTACACTGTCAACAGCTGTCGTGGGCGCATTGATGCAATGTGCGAAGATGATGCCTGCGATATTGAAGTTTGTGTTAACAGCTTGTGTGGGCACATTGATGCACCGTGCAAAGATGATGCCTCTCCTCTTGAAGAGAGTTTATCACACTGCGACAGCTGTTCGAGAAGGAAGTGTGTCATCCGATGGATTGAGGCAAGGTAGTTTCCATAGCTCCTGTGGCCACATTGAAGCACTGTGCGATAGTTGATGCGAGAAGCAAATGCGTTATCCGATGAATCATAGCGGCAAAACTTCGAAAGGTGCAGCTGTGTTTGTTTCTCATGCGCTTGTCTGCACCGGTGTCGTGGGGCAGTAGTTGACAAGCCAAGAGGAACAGGAGCGTTGTAGGCTAAATTCTGCACTGCCCATGGACAGCTGTTTTGTTGCAATTTCAGCGTGATCGCATCTTCTGATACTACCTGCCAGGTACTGACCTCATCGCGTACATGGTCCACGCCGACACCCGCACTCACACACACACACACACAGACACACACACATACACACACACACACAGACAAACACCCACACACACACAGACAAACACACACACACACAGACAAACACACACACACAGACAAACACACACACACACACACGCACGCACGCACACATACACGCCCACGCACACACACACACACACACCCACACTGCACACCCACCCTCACTCTCCCACCCTCTCACACGCACTCTCCACACTCACTCTCACAGCACACGCACACCACACCTCCACACTAATCACCCCACTCACTACGCCTCGCACACCCAGCGGCTCACACAACTCGCCACACTCACACACGACGCACAATCACGCACACCCACCACACTACACTCACTCACACTCACACTACATGCACGCACCCCACTCACCCACTCACCACACCTCAAGGGCCTACGTCACCCACCTACTCACCGTGTCACGCACACCACGCCCACACAACACACACACACACCCACACACACACACATCATCCAAACGCCAGTCGTGGGCCATCCGTTTTCGTGATGGTCTGCGCTGTACGTTTGCGGACACATAATCAATGGTCACGCATCGATTGCCCTTCGCCGCACTTCCTGGCGTGGGGCATCTTTGATCGTGGCCGCACACCACACACACATACTCGCACACACACACACACCTCACACACAAACACAACTCATCCATACACAACTTACTCACACATACTCGTCCACACATAACTTACTCCACACCAATCCTTCACCATCTCTTTTCTCTTTCTTGCTTACCCCATGCCGTCTTTGCCTTTCTTTTGTTGCTTGTTGGAAGAAGTTGACTTGTGGGGTTATCCGGTCCTTTAATTAAATTTTGATTTGTCGTGCCACCAGGATGGCATGCGGGCATCAAGTGCAGAGGCAATGGATGTTTAATGTGTCGACCTGGTCACGGCTGGAAGCATTTGAAAGAACTGCCTGTTGTCGAATTGATCCTTGATATCTGTTCAGATGGGATGGATCGGGTGACAGGTGCCACACGTGGCGCAGGATCTCAACAGACTGAGGGCGAGGCTCGGCTCGGAGAGAAGGACAGTGACCGGGCGAGGGAAAGTCTGGGGCGGCTGGAAATGGCTGGAATCCCTGGAAATCTGGAAACCATCTGGAAACCTTGGGTCTCCCAATGTCTCCCAAAGTGGATCGTCAGCTCCAGGCGAAGTGGCACTGGCAACGTTCGATCAGAGCCATGCTCACCTCCCACAGGTGCTACGATACTTTCAGCATCTTTCAGCTGTGGTTGGATGTGTAATGTTGAAATATGTTGAAATCATGTGAAACCGGAAGAGAAATCATTACAGTATCATACAATATCTATGTCTATACGGTCAAAATCAGCGTAGACTAATTGTATCTAATTGTGAAGGAGGGGAGCAACAAGTCACAGAACATACATAAAACACGGTAAAGCGATAGGGGCCCAAAAATAGGCACAGATATTTGTCATTATTCTTTTCTTTCTTTGCCTTCCTTTCCGGTTCTTTCTATTTATCTTCCTTCCCTTTTCTTTGCTTGCCTTTTTTCTATCACTTTTAGTTGTATTGTTTCTTTTCTTTTCCCTTCTTCTTTCTTGTTCCGTTTGTTTGATTTGTCCCTTGGCTTCTCATCGTTTTGAAACCAAATGCAATTTATTTCTGAATCGAATCTAGATTATCTGAAATCCAAGTCTGACTTCTGCTTATCTCCTTTCTATTCAATTTGTAACTTGTTCTTTCTTTGCTTTCTTTTCCTTTTCCTTATTTCCGTTTTCACTTTACAATCTTATTCCCCACCTGCCAGGTGAGGGTTGTTAGATTTTATGTCAGTTGCCTGGTCCTCCTCGTCCTCCTCCTTCTCCTCCTCGTCCTCCTCCTCCTCCTCCTCTCGTTGTCCTCCTCGTCCTCCTGCTCAACTGCGACTCGCGATCCACAGTGTTCTCTGTCGGACCTCCACCACGACCATCCACGCCCAGTGTTCCCTGCCGGACCTCAACCACGACCATCCACGCCCAGTGTTCCCTGCCGGACCTCAACCACGACCATCCACGCCCAGTGTTCCCTGCCGGACCTCACCCACGACCATCCGCGCCCAGTGTTCCCTGCCGGACCTCAACCACGACCATCCGCGCCCAGTGTTCCCTGCCGGACCTCAACCGCGACCATCCGCGCCCAGTGTTCCCTGCCGGACCTCAACCGCGAGTATCCACGCCAAAAGATATGCCACATAGAGTGCCAGAAGATATGCCAGATAGAATGTTAGAAGATATGGCAGATAGAATGCCAGAAGGTATGCCAGATAGAATGCTAGATAGAATGTCAGCTAGAATGCCAGAAGATATGCCAGATAAAGTGCCAGAATGTTTGCCAGATAGAATGCCAGCAGATTTGCCAGATAATATGCCAGAAGATATGCTAGATAGAATGCCAGATGTAATGCCAGAAGATTTGCCAGATAATATGCCAGAAGATATGCCAGATAGAATGCCAGATGGAATGCCAGAAGATATGCCAGAACATATGCCAGAAGATATGCCAGAAGATATGCCAGAACATCTGCCAGAAGATATGCCAGAACATCTGCCAGAAGATATGCCAGGAAGAATGCCAGAAGATATGCCAGATAGAATGCCAGATCGAATGCCAGAAAATATGTCAGATAGAATGCCAGAAGATTTGCCAGTAACAAAATGTATAAATGTCATGGTGGGGATCACACGAAGTAAAGTAATTTTTTATTATTCCACTTTTTTTTCCATTTTTTTCCTTTCATGATCATCATGGTATGCTAAGTTAATCAACATTAGCGATAACCTAGCGATTAGCCAGACACGTTTGCTGAAGACAGGCCCCCGGAGCAGGGATGGACCCAGTTGATTCCATCAAGTTTTTTTGCCTCTTACTGTAGTCATGCTGCTAACAAACAAGGACATTATATAGATTTAAACTGATTTAAATAAAGGCAACAAAAAGAACATCAATTAAACTTTGCTAGCTGACCTGGTCCATGAAGCTGGTTTGGAAATCTTTGAACACAATTCCGCTGCATTCTTGTATTATCTAGTGTTGATTTGAACAGAACACTGTAAAGCGATAGGACCCCGAAAGCGAGAACCTATATTCTTGCACCAGGCGTACGCAATTGATTTTGACGGCGGCTCATACATATAGAATCATATAGATAAATATTATATATATACATATTATATTATATATATTATACATATTCATACAAATATTAGAATTAGAATATATGCTATTATATACTTGCATGCAATGATTCACTGCACTCTTGCCCTAAACCAGGTGTTGGGATGCAGACGGCCAGGTGGGAGCAGTTTAGGAACAGTCAAGCTGTGACGTTTGCTGCGACCAGAGATGCTGTGCAGGGCATCTCCCAGAGAAGGTGGGCGACCTCCAAGACCACAAGGTGGGCAAAAAACGATTTGGAACACATTGGACGGAAAAACAACGGCAAAATCGGCAAGGTAAATTGAAGGGGGGGATCATTTTGTGTTCAATAATCCTACATCCAAGGCGAGACTCACCATGATACCATGTCGATTCACAACGTCACAGTGTGAAATGACCCAAAGTTGCCGTTGCTTTGAGCTGCAAGGTACACCTAGGGAAGGTGCTCCTGCAGGCTGACTGGAAGCGTCATTCTGAGCGAATCAACAAAGCTCTGGTTGTGTACAAAGCAGGAGATCTCAGGAGGATAAATAGGATAAACAGAGAGAAGAGAGAACAGGTCTGTAAGAAGTGTAGGAATGTGTAGGAAGATTCCACATGAAAACAGAGAGACACCGAGAGCTGCGAAGAGTTCCGATTTTGCTTTGTGGATTGAAGCTCGAAGTTTGCAAAGCTTACCCTCCTGATCCATCCTGATCCTGCATAAACGCGGCCTGCGCGGCCTGTGCGGCCTTGCTCTCGCAGCAGCTGGTGAGACTTGCGCAGTGGATAGCCCGCAACGTCGAAGCCAGTTTGTGATGGTGAAGTTGCTCACACGAAAAAGCACGCAACCTCCAACAGTCCAACAGTTATTTACAGCTTACCATGGCTTACCATCCTGCAATGGTTGGCAAATTGCCCCAAAGATGTATCGGACTTGAACAGTTGAGGGACCAACAGATCTTTCAGTTTTGCCATGCCATGCCTCCTTGCGAGATCTTGCAAGGACTTCTGGGATCCGGTGACCTTTATGCCCCGTGGAAGTTCTTGGCCTAGTCTCCCCCTGGAGCTCCGAAGGACTTGTTGCTTTTCCCCACCCGTTCAACCGCTTAAGGCCGAGAAAGAGAAAAGGTCGATGATCTATTGAAGGAAGGGGATGCAGGGTCTTGTAGAGCCTTGATACTTGGTGCTTGCAGCTAGTAGATGTTAGGTTGACGGTATCATTTCTTTCTTGATGCTGCCGAGCATGAAATTTCAATGTTTGTGAATCGCTTTTGATGACAAAACACAGAGAGGCTCTGAAGCCCAGCGCAGGACGATGACGAGAAGGAAGACCTCAGCAAGTTTGGGCTCTCGCCTACAATGTCCGCTGCAAGCGGCTTCTTTATGTTCGTTGCTCCCGAGGCTGTGAATGCCGAACAACATTGAACAACTGGTTTACAGTACTTAGTTTTCTTCGACATACTTGCGCCATTTTGAACATACACACACAATCTCTCACACACACAGTCAAAAGGCCAAGGATGACGACATCGAAACTGGCCATGAAAAAGAAGCACCTGGTGCTGCTCCATGGAGGTGGGAATCAGATCATCCTTTGAGGCAACTGGCTGCGAATATCTGCGAATCCAATCCTCAGGATCTTCAGGAACATGTCTTTGGCCACCACCATCTTCTGGATCCTTGCTGGGGTGCAAAACACAGTGTGCAGCGATATACTGTAGGTGTTGATGTGGAGCGAATCAACGTAAGACTTCACACATTTTTTTGCGTTCAAGATCGTGCTAGTGTCAAGAGGACTTGCAAGATTGAGCTTTGTTTGAGTCTGTCTGAGGTCTGGTCTTTCATGACTGTTGCTATCCCTGAGCTCATTGATGTCGGCTTGGCCTTTGAGGCCAAGAGAATCGGTGCTTCCGCATCTGTTGTTTGGCCCACAGGCCTCATCATGCCTTATACAAAATCTCGATTATCTCGGGCGTCATTTCGGAGACGGTGTTTGACTGCTCTTGACAGGATGAAATTAGCGCAGAGTCGAAGCATCCGCAATTGTCACTTGACAGTCGACGGTTCCACACAAAGATGCTTATCACGAGACACATACATCGGCCTCAGATTGTCAATGCCTTTATTTTTCCCAAGTTCTTGTCAAGATTGAGGGAACAAGACTAAAAATCTCAGGCACTAGCCATTGCTTGCAAAATAGTGAGCCATTTGAAGTGAATCGGGACAATGCCCGCCGAACATACAATTGCTTCTCTACACATGGCAGACGTTGATTTTCAATCATCTCTGGGTTGAGAAATCATACTAAATTGTGTATGCGTCCTGATGTTTGATATCAAGATCTGTTTTTGCAAAGGATCGAACGCAGCGGCGGCCTTGCACCTCTCCATGAATCAGGCCTGCAACTGATGGCAAAAGGGAGGCAGTCCTAGAGCCAGCAAACACAGAACTGTGCGGGATGTGAATCTTTGTTTCTTGTTCACCGCAAGACTCAGACTGGCCAAGAGGAATCAGCTGTACGAAGCGTGAACCCCGGCAGGTTCTTGGGGTGAGCGTCGATCTTCCTTGCTGGCCTTACGCACCTGTCTCAGTGAGAAATCAGTGCAGATATTTCTTGATGTTTATTACATCTACATCCACCATCATCCACCGTTTTTTTTCGTTTTCTTGCTCTATCCTAGTTCAGGTACCTCAGTGAAGTCTGGCAAGTTTCAACCAATCAACGTGACCTGGCCTTATCCGGGCATCAGGCCAGAAGCTCAATCTCAATTCTCGTATATTAATGTACTGTATATCTATTATTCAGGTGACATCAGGTGACATTTTAACAACACAAGTTGCTCCAGAACTGACTTACAGGACCGACCATCCTTGTATCTTGTCGTGTTATCTTGTCGTGCAAGGCCGACTGGTTTGTCCTGTGATGTCCGTGGCCAACACTTGCTGGTGAGAGACCTGGGACATCCTGGGACCAAGATATTCCAAGAGTTTCCCGCTGCGGACCATGCAGTGCTTTTGCTGTGCGGCTTTCAAGGTTACTGATGGCTTGTCCACCTTCTTTGCCTCTGTGAACGAGGAGGTCGGTGACTCTACTCACGCGCGGCATGTTGCAAAAGACCTAGGGTTTCTACTTTCTACATTTTTCATCATTTTTCTACCTTCTGTTTGGAGCTTCTCAGGTTCCAGCTGAAAGCAAAGATACTGGAATGAGGCAGCTGCAACTTTCTTCATCTGCTTTCAAAGGATGTTAAATTCAGGTTAAATTCAGTCCTTTCAACAAGATTTGAAAGGCTTTCATGTTCGAAAGCATTCGAAAAGCGGCTGTGCTGCAATTTGCATCAGGCTACGCCACAAAGCCGACAGCTTGCTCAGTGCAAGTTTCCAACAGGCTCCAGGGGCTATGATGGAGGGCTCTGGGAGGTCAAGCCTGAATGCAAAACAAAGAACGCACATGGGTACAAGATGCTGACTCGTTGGTGACCCTTGGTGGAGAAGCAGACTTTTGAACACTTAAAACATACTTAACTATACTTAACTGACTATATTTTAACTTTTGTATACGATTGTATACGTGTGTCTTAAAGTTGTATTGGCTTGGCGACTTTGACCGTTTGATCGTGTGCAATTTGGGCTACCGGGCCAGGCTGCTCCTTGTGCCGCTCTCCTGGGTGAGCGCTTGCAGGCGGGGGGTGAAAGTGTTCCCGGGTAGATCTGGGTAGTGGGATTAGTGGAGCTGGTCATAGACATTGACCCAGCATTTTGACCTTTGCATTTCAAATCATTTCAAATGCAACACAATATACATAACATGAAGACCACGAAGATAAGAATAAGTATAAGAGTAAAATAGCATGTCCCAGTCCAGCCTTACCTCTGTAGGAGTTCTTCTTGGAGTAATTTGCTTTGCTCTTTCCAGGATACTGCTTTGGCATGCTTCGAGAATACCACTGCCAGTTGCGAGGTGCTCTGCCATGGATGTTAAAGTTTGAAGTTATTTGAAGTTGTAGAAGTGTAGTTCCCAGTAGTTCCTACATTATGCATTGAACAAATGCTGAATATATTTCGAAAGTACAGGTGAGAAGCCACGGAATAAGGACGCTGAAGTCTGATCATCAGGCGCTGGTGCTTCACCAACAAGGGCGGCGTGTGGCGTCTTGCCACGTAGAACATGGAGGCCAGAGACTGGCTGTGGCCACCACCTGACGAAAAAAGGATAAAGCTGCCCACAATTGATTACACGACTTGTCACGAAAGCTAGCGTCAGCTAGCTGGAGTCTTCTTGCTTTAGCAAGTATTGGGGGGGCTGCTCAAGGACATCACGTGATTTTTCACGCGAAAGGGGGGGACCCCCCCCCTCACCCACCACCACCACCATCACCACCATCACCACCATCATCATCATCATCGTCATCATCATCGTCATCATCATCGTCATCGTCCTCTCCATCGTCCTCTCCATCGTCCTCTCCATCGTCCTCGTCCTCGTCATCATCATCATCATCATCATCATCATCCTCGTCGTCGTCGTCGTCGTCGTCGTCGTCGTCGTCCTCGTCATCGTCCTCGTCATTGTCATCGTCATCGTCATCGTCATCGTCATCATCATCATCATCATCATCATCCTCGTCATCATCATCATCATCATCATCATTCATCATTCATCATTCATCATTCATCATTCATCATTCATCATTCATCATTCATCATTCATCATTCATCATTCATCATTCATCATTCATCCTTCATCATTCATCATTCATCATTCATCATTCATCATCCATCATCCATCATCCATCATCCATCATCCATCATCCATCATCCATCATCCATCATCATCATCATCATCGTTATTCAATGACATTCCATCACTATTGGCAATTATTGTCATTATCACGAAAGCTAGCGTCAGCTCGCTAGAGTCTTCTTGCTTTAGCACGTATTCCGGGGCTCCCCAAGGACATCACGTGATTTTTCCCGCGCAAGGGCCCCCCTCTGCCCCCTCCCCCATATATATCATTGTTATATATCATATATCAATATATCATTGTTGCATCCTCGTTGGGACGAACAATGCCGCGACACGATGATGACAGTCCCTCCGCAACTCACCTCTTCCCTTCCTTCTTTCTCCTACCCCGCTAGCTTTCGTCATCCACCCCCGGCCTCAAGTAGATTACATAATGATATCATGATGTTGCTGCAATTACATCTCCATTCCAATATTTAATATGATGCAACATGAAAACCACATCAGTAGCAAGCAACTTCCAACCATGACGCGCCGAACGTCCAAAATTGCTGGTGTTGGTATTTGGGGGAACTTAGCTGAGCTGTTTTGTACCCCAGTAGGGGACGAGATGCTGCCAGTTCAATCTTGACAAAAAGCTTGAGCCATGCGTTCAATTGTGGCCTCCAACGGCTGAACCCTTTTAACATCTTTTAACCACCCTAACAACCAAAGTCCTAAAAGCATACAAAAACCATCAAACATTTAAAAGATTCTGAAAGCTGACATTACCCTAGTACAAAGATGTAAAAAGGATGTGTGGCCGACCCTAGTGCTTTTGGGTGTTTACGCTTTGCTCTTACTACAGGTTGTGCAACCATCCATGTTTGATATCTTTGGGAAAGTGATGGAAAGTGCTAGATGCCGTCCGTGGCCTTGATGCTAGGAAGCTCTAGCCTGTCTGTGGCGTCAGCATGGATGACTGGATTGCCGAGCACTTGATCATTTTGGTCAGAGTGGATTGAGGGGGAAAATGGGGAATTAATACTGCAATCTGGAAACACACATTTGCCATGTTTGGCTGCTGTCATGGAGCACATTTGTGGTCCTACCAGTCTTGGTGAATCAGCACCTGTCGCAAGAAAAAAGTTGCTCTCCGTACACCTCCTCAACTGTGGCGACTGGTAAATGAAATTAAATGAATGAGAGTCCCTTATCAGGTCAGTACAGCATCCGGGTTGAAAGCAGCTTCTGCATGTTTTTGCCATGTCCGTTCCACCATGTGTTTTATGCCAAAGAAATTTGTTGTGGAACGTTTAATTTAGACGCCCGACTGTGTCCCACATCCGGTACAGCATAGAGATCATAGACACCATGAGGTCCCACGACTGTGCCATGTTACATCGTGTTCTCACACTTTGAAAAAGACGGCACTTTTCCAAGGCAAACAGCGGAGCCTGAGAAGGCCGGA
>CAMXCT020005771.1:0-2500 GCA_947184155.2 Cladocopium goreaui
CCACACTTTTCACTTTACACTCGACACTCTGCACTCGACACTCCACACTTTAAACTTTACACTCCACAATTTGCACTTGACACTTTACACTCCACACTCCGCACTTTACACTTCAAACTCCCCACTCTACACTCAACACTCCACACTTTACACTCCACTCTCTACACTTTACACCCCACACTTTGCACTTTACACTCCACACTCTACACTCCAACCTTTACGCTTTACACTCTACACTTTACACTCCACACTCTACACTCCACACTTTACACTTTACACCCCGCACTCTTTGCAATCCACACTCTACACTCCACACTTTACACTCCACACTCTACACTCCATATTCTACACACTACACTCCACACTTTTCACTTTACACTCGACACTCTGCACTCCACACTCCACACTCTACACTTTAAACTTTACACCCCACACTCCACACTTTGCACTTGACTCCACACTCCACACGCTACACTTTACACTCCACACTATGCACTCTACACTTTATACTCCACACTCTACACTCCACACTGTACACTTTACACTCCAAACTCTACACTTTACAATCCTCACTCCACACTCCACACTCCACACCCTACACTCCACACTTTACACCCCGCACTCTACGCTTTACGCTTTAAACTTTACACTCCACACTGAACACTCTACACTCTACACTGCACACTTTCTCTTACACTCCACACTCTACACTCCACACTCACATTTTACACTTTACACTCCGCACTTTCCACTTTAAACTTTTCAATCCAAACTCCACACTCTAAATTTTACACTTTACACTCGACACTCCACACTTTACATCCTGTCTGATCTGTTACTGCTTCCCTACATTGATTTCTCACCCCCCCACACTGTTTGGTTTGTTGCTGGGGTATTTTGTTTTTTGGGGTTCTGTTTTGTTTGCTTGCCTGCGTGTCTCCAAAACTCGCAGTTTTCGCCAAGACCTCCAGAAAAAACAAAGAATAGCACCATAACAATTTATAGAATATGTTTGGTTTCCCGTTGCTTTCTTCAAGCCTTGGCAAGCAATGCAAAAATGCAGCCCAGGCGCTGAACATATAGCAGCTATGGCCCATATGGCGATGATTTGCGACGGGCTTCGTCTTTGCGCACCTTGAAGCAGCCAGGTGAGTGGACATTTGCGGTCGCAGCACATGCGCTCGGCTCAAACCCGCCTCATCTGTCCCAAGGGAGCAATGAAAACGCGTCAGCGGTCTCAAGGCTTCCGGGTGTCTTGAAAAGGCAGTTCCAACTGAATGGTTCCATCATGGATCGATCAAGGGCGCAGATCCTCTAATTGAAAGGCTCAAACAGGTCAAAGCTGCAGTAGCCTGGGCCTATGGTAGGCGCAAATTCAAGCGCTGCACTGTAATGGACGCGCTGAGGCTGTCAGCACATCCAGGCTCCTGTTGAAGTTGCCTCTCTGTCCATCTCAGTCTCAAACGTCGTGCGCGATACACGGCGTGCTCATAGGCATACATTGCCCAATGCTGGTCACTGAAATTCAGGTGGATGTACTTCCCTCCGCTGACTTGATTTGTGATTTTGGCCAAGTGCCTAAACATTGCATATGACTTGTTGTAGCAGCGCGGGATACGAACATAAGACGAGCCAAGCGGCTGCGCGCCAAAGTGACATGAAGCGACATGCGGCCCAAGCAGGCAACCGTTTCAAAGGGACAGGCCCACCTGTTTGTGGAAAAATGACCTAGCATGCCACCTTAAGCACAAAGACTAGGGCACCTCTCTATGACATGGGGAAAAGATTCACTGCAAGTATCTTAAGCGACGATGCCCGCTGGCGTGCGGAACCCAACAAAGACTTCTTGCGCTTCCCCCAACCCAACCATCCGGTAAATCCATGATGCGTCTTAGCACCTCCCAACTTGGCGCGCGCCTTTTTCAGGTCGTACTGTGCACGGGCAGAACTTGAAATCTTTTCGCAAAGGTGGTTTCACCAAAGCTTTGAGGTTCCAAATTTTCGCACCTAACTACACCAGCTGTCTACAGGCACGGGAACCCGCGAATGATCTACACTTGTTGCTGCACCCTTGCGTTCATCCCTCGGAAGGCCAAGTTGTCTGCTCGTGGGTTCAAGGGCTGCAAGCATTCCTTATCTAGCTTCTATTTGCAGCACAAAAGGTTGCCTCAGGGCAAGATGCACTCCTTTTCGCCACTGGAGGGGCGTGGCTGGCGTGATCCAGAATGCTTTGCCCCAAGGCATTTCAATCTGTCATTGCACTTCCGCACTTTCAGGAGTTTAGAAAACAAGACTCGTGATTATTCTGGAGGACTGGCATGTGCGAGCACATGGCAATGTCTGTGAGGACACTTTGGTCAAACAACTTTTCAAGCACTTTGCTCGGCGTCGGCACTGGCTTTGCCCTTTGAATAGGAATCTTCAAGGCTTTCGAGCTTGAAGAATGGTAAAAACCATGCTGTGGCCACAAACCCTCGCTGTAAATTGGTCTGGATCGCGG
>CAMXCT020005771.1:7500-10598 GCA_947184155.2 Cladocopium goreaui
ACATCCACTGCTTGGGCTACATGTCCACATTTTTTATTGCGTAAAGTTAAGTTTGACATGACGCATATTGTTGGCTAAGAATGAGGCTGTCCAGCAACATGCAAATATGTCAGCGGGGTATTTTTTGGACGGGACAAGCCAACAAGGGATGGAAACAAAAACAACATATACATACATACATACATACAAACATACAAACATACAAACATACAAACATACAAACATACATACATACATACATACAAACATACATACATACATACGTACATACATACATACATACATACCATACATTACATTACATTACATTACATCACATCACATCACATTACATTACATTACATACATACATACATATATATATATGTATTTGTTTAAATGTATTTGTTTATCTATATATCTAAATCTAGATATAAACATGTCCTGCAACTTCAATGACAATGGATTGTTTTTCTAGGTGCCAAACCAGCACAGGATGGAAAAAACACATCATTATTTTCAGAATGTTTTAGACAAAAGATTCTTTGACTTCAAAACATGCAAGACCAAACACCCAAGATGATAAATCAACCATTTTAAAAAGGCTGAACATATAGTTTGCAAACTGCATTGCTTTGGAAAAATCAATGAAAAATCAAAAAACCCATTTAAAATCATAGGTGCTCAGTGTTCATGGGTGTTCATGGGTGCTCACAGGTGTTCATGTTTGTTTGTTTGATGTGTTTTTCCATCCATCCATTTATTGAGATAAAGATAGGTTTTAAGGGTGTAAGTTTACATCAAACTTACACTTCACAAGTGTAAGTTTGATGAAAATTTGGTGCAAGCTTACACCCCGTGAAGTGTAAGTTTGATGTAAACTTACACCAAACTTGCACCTCAATACCTCAAAACTGCACCAAACACATGTAGTTTTTAAAAAGCACGTGGTTGTGTTTAAAAAAACGCGATTTATTTTCAAAAACACCGTTGTTTTTGGAGAAGAAAACCATTTTTCTCAAAAAAAATGAGGAAAACTGTCAAGCACACACTTCCCTGGATAGATTTTTCCAGGTTTAGGTCAATGAAATTGATGGCTGAAGCGCAGGTCATGCAAAACAATTGGACCAACTTGTCAGGGCATAAACTTGACATCTGGCAAGGCCATGCAAGGCCCAAGTGGTTGATTGACTGTGGGTTGCAATGCCCTTCTAAAAAAATCCGGAAAAAATCATTGATACATTGGCTCTGGGTTGGCCCTACTTTTCAATGAATTTTAAGGCTGGGGACCCAAAATTATAGGTAAACTCTGGGTTTAACTGCCTTCAGAAATAGAACGGCTGATCATCCCAAGTCATTGGCAAATCTTGGGGGCTGGATATTTTGTAAAGGGTACACATGTCAAGGCTTAGTGATGGTCAGGCTCTCTAAGGCGCAGTTGCTGCATTCCAAAGGCGGCGCATTAAGCAAAACCGCCACTTTTGTGACCTGGATTGCTTCTACAACCAATCCTTGCAGAGCATTTGGCTAAATATGGTTTTGCTCACCACTACTTTTTACCAAGTAGAACCCCATCCAACTTTTGTTTTTTTTATAAAATTATTGCTGCCCTGCGTTCAAACAGATTTCACAAAATGCGTTTCTGTTGTGGTTCCCCAGCCTGTGGTTTATTACCAATCCCGTCCAAGCTGAACAGTCACTCAAGGACCTCTATCTCAATTCCATTTTTCAAGATCAAAAAATGGGCGGGATTTAAAAACAATCAATCAAACAAAAAAAACAAGCAAACAAGCAAACAAACAAACAAACAACCCAACAAAAACACATGAACACCGGTGAGCACCGATGAACGCCCATGAAAACCCAGGAGCACCCATGAATTCCAATGTATTCGGCCGTTTTTGGTGACGTCCGCTTTTTCCATACCAATGTAGTTTGCAAGTTATATGTTCAACCTTTGTTTGCACAATGGCTGATTTATCATCTTGGGAGTTTGGTTTTTCATGTTTTTAATTCAAGGAGGTTTTGTTTTTGAAAATGATAACAAAAACATGTTTATTTCCCTCCGTCCTGTGCTGGTTTGGCACCCAGAAAAAAAAATCCATTGCCATTGTTGCAGCACATGTTTACATGTAGGTATTAATAATTCGGTAAAACATGAATACGCAAAAAAAAATAAACGAAAAAAAAATAAACATTGCTTTTTTGCTTCCAGCTCCTGTTGGTTTGTCCCATCCAAAAAATACCCTGCTGACATATCTGGACAGCCTCATTCTTAGCCAAAAAATTGCGTCATGTCAAACGTAACTTTACACAGTAAAAAATGTGGGCATGTAGCCCAAGCAGTGGATGTGCCAATTGCTGCAAGATAGGCCCAGCATACCCCCAACTTGGCACAGGATAGGCCCAATAGGGCTGGGATATGGCCCAAAAAGGACGGTTTTCTTCAACCCAGACCTAATTTTTCTTAGGTCTGGGTTGAAATTGGCTGAGCATAAGCCCTGATGGTGGCATCTTTTTGCTCAAGATAGGCCGAGCATAGGCCCAGCAGAGCCACCAAGTGACCCAACATGGGCCCACCAAAGGCCCATGAATGGTTTCGAATACAGCTTCTAACTGGTCTATCAAATACACGTGCCAAAAATGCGCAGGATAGCCACAACATAGGTTCCATTCACAGGCTGATGCTCTTATATTTGATCTAGCCAAGCATCGCTGCAAGTGAAACCGAGAGCCTCCAGAAACCCCCAAGGATTCACAAAAGATACTGAACCAATTTTTGCAACCTAAACTTGAAAAAGATATCAAGTTACGCTTGTTTCCTTTTGTGATCTGTTTTAATGTTCCTCGGACCGTGGCTTCCAATTGAATCCGCAAAATGCTGAACATCTTTGAAGATGTTGATAGAAATGTTTTTTTCCAAATAAACAACCTGAAAAAACGTAGCTTATTCATCGAAACAACATAAAGAAAAAGGCTACTCATATAAGCAACCTACAGAAAAAATAGGTTATTCATATGAATAACCTATTTGGGGACAAAAACAAACAACCTAATAGTCAAGAAATGAAACAAACTAATAGATAGAAAATAGCCTTCAAAACTGAAATCGCCTAATA
>CAMXCT020005772.1:0-10589 GCA_947184155.2 Cladocopium goreaui
AGTGTCCTTCATCAGTTAGTTCCCTCAGGTCTTCAGTTCTAGTAGGATTCCAGAAGTCACGTTAGAGAGTTTTTCGGTGCGATTCTGTAGCCTGTTCGTCCTTCCGTGCCCTGCTGTTTTGGTGCCGGGAGGTGCTTTTTGGCGGCAGCAGCCTAGTATCCATCAGTTCCCTCAGGTCTTCAGTTCTAGTAGGATTCCAGATGTCACGTTAGAGAGTTTTTCGGTGCGATTCTGTAGCCTGTTCGTCCTTCCGTGCCTTGCTGTTTTGGTGCCGGGAGGTGCTTTTGATACACTTCTGTCAGCGGCAGCACCAGCAGCAGCAGCTGCAACGGCAGCAGCCGTCTAGTATCCTTCATCAGTTCCCTCAGGTCTTCAGTTCTAGTCGGATTCCAGAAGTCACGTTAGAGAGTTTTTCGGTGCGATTCTGTGGCCTGTTAGTCCTTCCGTGCCCTGCTGTTTTGGTGCCGGGAGGTGCTTTTGGTACACTTCTGTCAGCAGCAGCAGCAGCAGTAAGAGCAGCGGCAGTGGCAGTAGCAGCGGCAGTAGCAAGTCCAGCAGCAGCAGTAGCAGCGGCAACGGCAGCAGCCTTCTAGTCTCCTTCATCAGTTCCCTCAGGTCTTCAGTTCTAGTAGGATTCCAGAAGTCACGTTAGAGAGTTTTTCGGTGCGATTCTGTGGCCTGTTCGTCCTTCCGTGCCCTGCTGTTTTGGTGCCGGGAGGTGCTTTTGGTACACTTTTGTCAGCGGCAGCACCAGCAGCAGCAGCAGCAACGGCAGCAGCCGTCTAGTATCCTTCATCAGTTCCCTCAGGTCTTCAGTTCTAGTAGGATTCCAGAAGTCACGTTAGAGAGTTTTTCGGTGCGATTCTGTAGCCTGTTCGTCCTTCCGTGCCCTGCTGTTTTGGTGCCGGGAGGTGCTTTTGGTACACTTCTGTCAGCAGCAGCAGCAGTAAGAGCAGCGGCAGTGGCAGTAGCAGCGGCAGTAGCAAGTCCAGCAGCAGCAGCAGTAGCAGCGGCAACGGCAGCAGCCTTCTAGTCTCCTTCATCAGTTCCCTCAGGTCTTCAGTTCTAGTAGGATTCCAGAAGTCACGTTAGAGAGTTTTTCGGTGCGATTCTGTGGCCTGTTCGTCCTTCCGTGCCCTGCTGTTTTGGTGCCGGGAGGTGCTTTTGGTACACTTCTGTCAGCAGTAGCAGCGGCAGCAGCAGTGCCAGCAGCAGCAGCAGGAGCTAATTTCGTACCGGAAATGACGCCGAATCGCATTAAAAAAGTCCCTAACGTCCCTTCTGAAATCCTAACTTCTGGAATCCTACTAGAACTGAAGACCTGAGGGAACTGATGAAGGAGACTAGAAGGCTGCTGCCGTTGCCGCTGCTACTGCTGCTGCTGCTGGACTTGCAGCTGCCGCTGCTACTGCCACTGCCGCTGCTCTTACTGCTGCTGCTGCTGCTGTTCTTACTGCTGCTGCTGACAGAAATATACCAAAAGCTGCTGCTGCTGCTGACAGAAGTGTATCAAAAGCACCTCCCGGCACCAAAACAGCAGGGCACGGAAAGACGAACAGGCTACAGAATCGCACCGAAAAACTCTCTAACGTGACTTCTGGAATCCTACTAGAACTGAAGACATGAGGGAACTGATGGATACTAGGCTGCTGCCGTTGCCGCTACTGTGCCGGGAGGTGCTTTTGGTACACTTCTGTTAGCGGCAGCACCAGCAGCAGCAGCAGTAGCAGCAACGGCAGCAGCCGTCTAGTATCCTTCATCAGTTCCCTCAGGTCTTCAGTTCTAGTAGGATTCCAGAAGTCACGTTAGAGAGTTTTTCGGTGCGATTCTGTGGCCTGTTCGTCCTTCCGTGCCCTGCTGTTTTGGTGCCGGGAGGTGCTTTTGGTACATTTCTGTCAGCAGCAGCAGCAGTAAGAGCAGCGGCAGTGGCAGTAGCAGCGGCAGTAGCAAGTCCAGCAGCAGCAGCAGTAGCAGCGGCAACGGCAGCAGCCTTCTAGTCTCCTTCATCAGTTCCCTCAGGTCTTCAGTTCTAGTAGGATTCCAGAAGTCACGTTAGAGAGTTTTTCGGTGCGATTCTGTGGCCTGTTCGTCCTTCCGTGCCCTGCTGTTTTGGTGCCGGGAGGTGCTTTTGGTATACTTCTGTCAGCAGTAGCAGCGGCAGCAGCAGCGCCAGCAGCAGCAGCAGGAGCATCGGCAGCACCAAGTCCAGCAGCAGCAGCAGCGGCAACGGCAGCAGCCTAGTATCCATCAGTTCCCTCAGGTCTTCAGTTCTAGTAGGATTCCAGATGTCACGTTAGAGAGTTTTTCGGTGCGATTCTGTAGCCTGTTCGTCCTTCCGTGCCTTGCTGTTTTGGTGCCGGGAGGTGCTTTTGATACACTTCTGTCAGCGGTAGCACCAGCAGCAGCAGCAGCAACGGCAGCAGCCGTCCAGTATCCTTCATCAGTTCCCTCAGGTCTTCAGTTCTAGTAGGATTCCAGAAGTCACGTTAGAGAGTTTTTCGGTGCGATTCTGTGGCCTGTTCGTCCTTCCGTGCCCTGCTGTTTTGGTGCCGGGAGGTGCTTTTGGTATACTTCTGTCAGCAGTAGCAGCGGCAGCAGCAGCGCCAGCAGCAGCAGCAGGAGCAACGGCAGCAGCACGTCCAGCAGCAGCAGCTGCGGCAACGGCAGCTGCCTTCTAACAGTTCCCTCAAGTCTTCAATTCTATAGTAGGATTCCAGAAGTCACGTTCGAAAGTATTTCGGTGCGATTCTGTAGCCTGTTCGTTCTTCCGTGCCTTGCTGGTTTGGTGCCGGGAGGTGTTTTTGGTACACTTCTGTCAGCAGCAGCAGTAAGAACAGCAGCGGCAACAGCAGTAAGAGCAGCGGCAGTGGCAGCAGCAGCGGCAGCAGCAAGTCCAGCAGCAGCGGCAGTGGCAACGGCAGCAGCTTTCTAGTGTCCTTCATCAGTTAGTTCCCTCAGGTCTTCAGTTCTAGTCTAGGATTCCAGAAGTCACGTTAGAGAGTTTTTTGGTGCGATTCTGTGGCCTGTTCGTCCTTCCGTGCCTTGCTATTTTGGTGCCGGGAGGTGCTTTTGGTACACTTCTGTCAGCAGCAGCAGTAAGAACAGCAGCAGCCGTCTAGTATCCTTCATCAGCTCCCTCAAGTCTTCAGTTCTCATAGGATTCCAGAAGTCACGTTAGAGAGTTTTTTGGTGCGATTCTGTGACCTGTTCGTACTTTCGTGCCTTTCTGTTTTGATGCCGGGAGGTGCTTTTCGTACTCTTCTGTCAGCGGCAGCATTAGCAGCAGCAGCAGCAACGGCAGCAGCCGTCTAGTATCCTTCATCAGTTCCCCCAGGTCTTCAGTTCTAGTAGGATTCCAGAAGTCACGTTAGAGAGTTTTTCGGTGCGATTCTGTAGCCTGTTCGTCCTTCCGTGCCTTGCTGGTTTGGTGCCGGGAGGTGCTTTTGGTATACTTCTGTCAGCAGCAGCAGCAGCAGCAAGAGCAGCGGCAGTGGCAGTAGCAGCGGCAGCAGCAAGTCCAGCAGCAGCAGCAGCAGCAGCGGCAACGGCAGCAGCCTTCTAGTATCCTTCATCAGTTCCCTCAGGCCTTCAGTTCTAGTAGGATTCCAGAAGTCACGTTAGAGAGTTTTTCGGTGCGATTCTGTAGCCTGTTCGTCCTTCCGTGCCTTGCTGTTTTGCTGTCGGCAGGTGCTTCTTTTGCTCTTCTATCAGGATGTGTTCCATTTTGTTCGACGGCACGTGCGGCCATTCGGTTGCTTATGCTTGATTTGAATTCGTCCTGACTTTATGGTACTTTGGACAGAAGTTCCACAAGTAGGGCATGCATGCGAATAACGCTGCGTGGGCAATATGGGCCGGAGTAGCCCATCATGTACGCGAAATTGTTTCCCACAAATGCGTCGGTGGTCGATGTGTCCGGAAGCAATTGGAGTTGTAATTAAATCGTGGCAAAAAGGATACGTGTACACATAAAGCCGCTGCTGTGGTGCTGCTGCGGATGCTTGCAAGGCTTGATTCAGATTTTCTTTGGTTACCGTCTTTTCTTGTGCGAAGTGGGGCCTCGTCATCTCGTCTGCGTCTTTTCTTGCACCTGTCGCGGGCTGACCTGTGCGTCTTTGTCGCTGTTGGGCAATTGCTTCCCAAGTCTCGCGCAGCACTTGATCGTGGCGCAATTTTTTCCGCAGCGGTTCCAGGCGGGCTCGGCCGGAGCTGGCAGCACGTTTGCGGAGCTTGCCTTGCACGAGCGCGGCGTCGCACGCATCGCATGTCTGCGTGCCATCTCGTCCAGAAGGCCGTTTTGCAACGAAGGTAGAAAATTGTTGTCGTGACTTCCGTAAGTGACACGATGCACACCTCCATGTGCCCCGGGATTTCGATTGGCATTGAAGGCACGTTCTTCGCTGTGGGTCCTTTGTTTTCCATGCTCCGGCACCGAAATATTCTTTAGTTTGTTTTTTGTTACAAACGACACATGTCTTGACGGCATCACAAGACAAGCAGACGCGATACATGCTCCACCGCGGGTTTTGGTGCTTTGACGCAAAGTGTGCCGCGGCAAACGCTACCAAACAATCTCTATAGATCTATATAAGTAAATTATCATGTTTCGCTAACCTGAATCTTGCGACCATTTAGGGATGATTTCTCTTGTTTACCTAGAACCTGTGACTTAGCCCATCCCCGGCCCATGAAAACCGAGCCTTCTTCAGAGAATAGGCTTCATCCACAAAAAGGACTCCACCAGTGGCTTTGGATGGAAAGTGTGGGATTCAATGGACATTCATGTTGTTTCATATCTGGCTGGTGGTATACCTCCCCCTCTGAAAAATATGAGTAAGTCAGTTGGGGTTATTATTCCCAATCTATGGAAAAATAAAAAAACGTTCCAAACCACCAACCAGATATGATTTCATGATTCAATCAGATCGCATGGTGATTTTAGTGGAAGTAATCGGATTTTGGATAGGGTTGATATGGGATTTTCCCAACAAAAAAAGCTGCTTTCATTGGATTTCATGACATGTTTCTATGGAAGCCCTGTGTTCGTTTACCCGAGGGTATATTTTAGCAATGCCAAAAAGATATGTTTTTTGACAATAATCCTACTAGAATAGTGATAATTCAATATCGGCTATCTATGTTGGGTGCTCTCTATATGTCTTCATTTGATTTCACGTGAGTATACGTTAATATAGAATGAGTGTACTATATATATATATGTGAATATTATATCTAATCATAGTGAGATGTATGATATATCATATGATATGTACAAAACTATACATACTGTATTGTATACAAATACGAGATATCCATAGATATCCCCCCGGTGGCCCCCAAACGATTTGCCATTTGGTTACCAAATAACTTGGAGTTATGGTGGATACATCTATAGTCAGATGGGATTATAAATCAACATATAACGGAAGGGGGTCCTGCGTACCTGTAAGCAAGCTATCAATCCAGCCGGTTTACCACGCCCGGTCCACCAAATCTTCTTCCAAAGTGACCACCCGGCCTTTTCCTCTTTCTATGTATAATAATAGGGCCCATATATATATATATATATACATATATATAATATCCATACTATTGTAGCAAGCGCCTCGAAAAGGCAAGGTGGGGGGTCAAAGAAACAAGGTGGAGGATCAAAAAATCGAGGTCCAATTTTTCCGGGGTCGGCGGCAGGGGCGGCAGCCCTTAAATATGTATATGTATAATTATGTATAGTTGTATGTATATATATATATGTGTTATGTATATATATATAGACCATAATGAAAATAATTCCATAATTCCCATTCACATCCAATTCGTATTCAATTCTTCACAGCCCTGGGCCCAAGGCTTTCCATTTGTCCCTCGCCTCCTTCCTCCATTGTTTCAAGGTCTCATCGACGTCTGGCACAGTGTTTTCTGACTCGCCGCAAAAAAGAGCCCTTGGGGACGGTTGGAATGTTGAATCCCACATTAAAAAAAAATTGCCCAAGGTGGAATTCTACGGATGCAATGACAAAATCATTAAACATCATGTGGCATATACTGTAAAACAATTAATGCGAATATAGATTGGGCAAATTATAATAATTCACTAACCTGAAATAAGACCATATTTGGATAAGTCCCCTTACTAACCATGATTCCAGTGAGGTCGCAGTGAGGTCGTTATAATTTACCCAGATGAATATAGCACAATATGTGGCATCTCATGGCATCTCTATACGATCGATGGCATGACAATGTCTAATCTTGGCATGAGCCGCTGCGCCAAGATTAGCCACTTACCCTGGGACTCTTTGGAACGGTCCCAAGCGCTGCAAAATACCAGGCCCATCCAGGCCCTTTCGCAGTCAAGACAAGTCAGCAGAAGGCACGCCAGAAAAAGAGAATATATTAGTACATCGATGTCTATTGCTAATTAACATCCGTTCCCAACCATGTCTTTAAAAATCCACTTCATATCGTTCAATATTAATATGAACGATATGGATCAACCATGATCAACCTGTATTCCCAACCTAATGGGTTATTGAAACATATACTGGTTGGTGGTATACCTACCCTTCTGAAAAATATGAGTTCGTCAGTTGGGATGATGACATTCCCAACTGCATGGAAAGTCATAAAACTCCATGGTTCCAAACCACCAAGCAGTTAATTAACCACCATTAACCGCTATTAACCATCATTAACCATCATTAACCATGGTAATCACCCAGGTATTAACCTAACTGATGATTGAAACATAATAAATATCACTTCTTCCATCGTGGACTCGTACCTGGTTGCAACGGCAAGCGCAGGGTCTTGCAGAGACTCACCGCTATTTCCAGCCCGGCCAAGTCCTCCGGGTGTGCTTCGGGGGGGTTGGGGGATCACTTAGAACCAAAGGATTGGGATCACTCAGAACCACAGGATCACTTAGAACCAAAAAGCATCACTTAGAACCACACAAATAGGATCAGCACCACCACCAGTCCAGATGTTGATGGTTGAGGCTGCTAGAACCAGCACATGGGGTGGGTTTAGGGGACAAGTGGGGACATGGGGCTGGGACATGGGGTGGGTTTAGGGGACCAGCATGGTGGAATGAGACCTTTAGGGTAACACTTGGGGACACGGGGCTGGGACATGGGGTGGGTTTAGGGGATGGGGACACAGTGCTGGGACATGGGGTGGGTTTAGGGGACCAGCATGGTGGAATGAGACCTTTAGGGTAACACGTGGGGACACGGGGCTGGGACATGGGGTGGGTTTAGGGGACCAGCATGGTGGAATGATGATGATGATGATGATGATGATGATGATTCCAGGACGGTTCTAAGCGATCCAAATTGCGGGGTTCTAAGCGATCCAAATCCCATGGTTCCAAGCGACCCCGCGACCCTTCGGGGGTGGCCTAAGGCACCATGAGACCCTCTGGGAAAGTAACATAGCTATGGGAAAATCATGGGAAAATCATGGAAAATCCACCATTCATGATTTTCATTGATTTTCTCATTCAGAACTCAATTTTGAATGAGATGTTCAAGCACGCCACTTTTGATGACATCGGAGGCTAGTGGTAAACTTTGGCGAATCATGGCAAACTTATCGGATCGGTTAAGTCAAAAAATTAGGCTCTAAATTGCAGCCAACCTCGGGTAATCAACGTGGCTGGCTAGAAAATCACTTATAAAATCCTGTAAATGGAGGTTTGTAGCTGGGACAATCAAATATAAATGCTGGATTTCCATTGCTACATTTGATTACCGGAGGGTTTCATTTTCCTCAAATGAGAGATTTTCCCGACAAAATATGGGATATCGTCCCTTATATAACAATATTAAAACCATATTAAAACCTGTGATTAACTGAGATGTCAGTTCCACTTACTCTCACCTCTTCGTCTAAGGCTTGCTGCAACTTCTGCTGGGCCTGGCCACGAGTTGCTGCAAACATCTTGGTGAACTGTTTCAAACAGCTTATTATGGTCTAGTACATGTAAGATGATAATAGATCAGAGCTATTCAAAATTTCCTAATTTATCCTGAACTAGTTTATAGATGTTTATGATCTATATATGTTACAAGTTCCAAATCTGTTGAAGTGGAATGACACCAGAGGGATGGAAAGCAAACTAATCATCAGGACCACCAACACTGTGGTGAATTTGGGATCTGGTATGACCTCAGCATAACCAATGCATAACCCTAGTGGATGTAGATTTGTTGGAAAGTTAACGAATTAAGGATGGTTTGTTAGCTTTCTCAGCTTGCTCCTCAAATCTAATGATGACAGCTACCGAAACCAAAGAATCATAACACAAATTCATTGGTAGACGATCAGCTTTGCCTCAGGTTTGGCTCGAAATTACCCCATTCCATCCGCTGATAGACCATCATGTTCCCTATCAATGTGGCCCTTAAGGAGTAAATCCCCCATGTTCAAAAACACCAAACCCTGAAACAATATACATATTATATCATATGTATGTATATAATATATATTATACATTATTATATATACATTGCCGGACTTCTTGGTTACTTAACTATACTTAAGTATATTATTAGTATACAGTATACATGTCTAGTGAAAACTCACATAACCATGGAAAATCACCATGTTTAACTGGTAAATCAACTATAAATCAACTATTTCAATGGCCATATTTTCAATAGCTATTTGTATATCCCCAGATCCCCAGATCCGACCCGGCGACCTCCGTTTCCAAACGTTCCTTCTCCACCAACTCCTGGAACAAAGAACTGGATTTTTGAGGATCAACATTTGGTTTAGCAGTTGAAATCTGTCGGCAATTTTTACGCAGTTTCAATCATGGTCTGATTGCTAGACTTTGCTGCATAAAAAGTGATGTTATATGATGTTATATGATGTGGATTGATGTGGATTGATGTGGTATTGCCACATGAATCTGTCACAGCATCGGCATCCATGCTCTCGTTTTCCTTCACGACGTCATTGTTTGGGTCATTTTGTACACAACGGGCACAGCATCGTAGCATCGTGCACTTTCGACACGTTGCCCAACCTTTGGCCATTGCCCAAGGGCCCAAGCCCAGCCGGCGTTCACGTTGCCGTCATAAGGATCTGCTTCCAAACAACGAACCCCGAAAGCTCCGTCCTGGATGGGAGCTAAGGTCTATGACCAGATGCCCTAGACACGGAAACGGCTTCAAATCCATGTAAGTTGGTCGTTTTGTTGGTGGTATATCATATAAGTTTCTCCATGTGTATTCGTTTCTAGCCAAACAAAAAAACCTTCAACCGGGCACCAACCTGCCTTCCTTGAATCCACTAGCTCTAGCCAATAAATGTCATATAATCTCATAATGGTGAGAACAATCCCGATCTTTTGTCGGTTGAATCCTTTTAAATGCCTTAGTTATAGCCAATCCGCGATACCCTGCCATTTAAAATAGTTCGGAGAACCCGCGTTTATGGCAAAGGATTGACGTATTCAGTAGCCCTTCACCAGCTGGTTATCCATATATTCATATATTATGCATAAAAAACACACATGTATATATATATATAATATTATATAATGATGTTCCCTGCATACTTGCTTCAACTCCCATTTTCGTTGCTTAATACCCTAGGGTGTTACCCGCATATGCAGCGATGTAATTTTGTCATACCAAGGTGCGAAAGAGGGCCATGGCCCGGAGCCGCAAACCCTTGTGCCCCACCACCTGAGATGGGAAATTCTGGGAAGATACTGAATGGGTGGCCAAACATAGCTACCGGTACTATTCATAAATGTATTTCGTATGTGTATATAATAATATATATATAGCATTATATAGCATAGTGTGGGGATGCTAGACGCTATATAATAAAAACATATCATGTTTGGTTGATGATCTACAACTTGTAATCATGTGTTACCCCTGCGCTACTGATTCTAACTCCAAGTGTTTCTTTTGCCCTCATCTGGGACAACAAAGTCTCTTCTTAAATCAGGACTCAGTAACTCTAATTTTATATCACTAATATATCTCTACATATGACATATATAGTAGATCTCTTGTACAGCCAACCATAAGAATAATGGAACCAGAAGCACTGGAAATTGCAAGCAAACTACCAAAACAGCGATCTGGCTTTGCAAATGGAAGGCAAAAACTACTGAGTCTCATGCCAGCACAACCGCTGCTGCCAGCATCACCATGATGCCTTTCACTGTCAAGGCAACTTCCCTTCTCTTGACTCAAACTCAAAGATTTGAACCCCCAAAGCTTACCAACATCAAACAACGAAAAAAGTTCCGCGCAAGTTGCCGGAGTTTCTCTGCATTTTTTCTGCTTGGAAATCCATAGAGTGTGAGCCTCTCAACCATCGGCTCTCAGTGTTCTGGTTCAGCCTCAGTCTACGTTGCCGTTTGAGAATACGAGAAGTAGGACAACTACCCTCTGGTAATTTAACATAGCTATTGAAAATGGCCATTTATAGTGGATTTACCAGTTAAACATGGTGATTTTCCATAGTTTTTTGTATGTTTACCAGAGGATAAGCCATGATGTTCTCCTGGGATTTTCAGACATTGCCATGGTTTCGCAAAGTTGCAGAAAAGCCACGGCGCG
>CAMXCT020005773.1:0-10581 GCA_947184155.2 Cladocopium goreaui
CAAGCCTAGCTTCAAGCTGGTCAACCCGAGTCAACCCGAGTCAACCCGAGTCAACCCGAGTCAACCCGAGTCAACCCGAGTCAACCCGAGTCAACCCGAGGCAACCTGCCAAACCCAGTTGCTTAGCTGTGACATGCTGTGACGGCAACGGCCAGGGCCTTTTCCTCATTGCTGGGTCTGTTGGCTGGGGCCCTGGCAGCTGCATCTGCCTGTGGTCTTGGTGCCATCGCCGTCTTCATGGCAGGCGCGGGCCGGGGATAGGAAAACACGGGTCCTCTGCCTTGATGAGATCTGATCAATTCATGAAACATAGATGATGAAAGATGTATCACAAGAGTTAAGAAATATGTTAAGACGTGATTTATATTTCAGACTCTGTCTGTTCCTTGGCCGCCTCACGCTCGAGGCATCCTCAGCTTTCGTGGGCTGTTTAGCGCCACAGGACCACAATTTGTCGTGAGGAGCCCCAGTCACAGAGCGAAAACGCCGTATGATCACGGACATCCCACGGACACTATAGGAATGGAGAATCGAATCATGGAGGTTTCTGCTGTCTTTTCTGACCTTGCACCACACTCCTCACAATCCTGTGTTTTTCCGCCAGCTCCTTTTCTGATGGATCTCTGGAAAAGCATCGTGGATATCGTGGACCTTTCAAAGTTGTTGGCAAGCTTTCTGAGTCCATTTGGATGTCAGGTGGGTGGCATGGTCTTTGCCGGTGGCAGTGCAGTCCTTGCAGTCTGTGAGCCAAGCAAGACAACCCTTGACTGCCAACTTTGACTACAGTTTGTAAAGATGCATATTTTGATGGCAGGATGACAATAGGAATGTGTTTGTTGTTCTGTGAGGCAAACATGCACAGTGGTGACATAGTGGTGACGATCTGGACACTTTGAGATTCCAGGATGCTAATGGATGCTATGGGTTCCTCTGACTTTCTCAGGTCTTCAACTCCGTGAAAGCTTTGACCCCCGCCCCTCAACGGCAAGTCGCCCTGGGTGGAGAAATTGAGGACGTTTCTCAACTTTGGAACGCACCGCACGCGCATCGCATGCAAGTCATGCAGCAGATGTGGGATGAGAAGATGGATGATATATAAATATAAATACACACATACGTATATGCATAAATAAATAAAACATGCAATATGTAAATGTACATGTGTGTGTAAGAAAATGTATATATCTATGTCTATGTATATGAATATGTCTATGTATATGTATATGCATGTGTATGTGTACATGACTATGCATATGTATCTGTATGTGTATACGTATATGTATATGTAAATGAGACTGTATGTGTCTACGTATATGTAAAATGATATGTAAGTGTCTTTATATATTAATATGTATATAAATATGTCTATGTATGTGTTTATGTATGTGCATGTGTATATGTCTATGTCTGTGTATGTGTATTTGTGTGTATATGTTTATGTATATATCTATGTATATGTATATGTATGTGTGTGTGTAAATGACTATGCATATGTATCTGTATGTGTATATGTCTATCTATATGTATATGTATTCGTATGTGTATACGTATATGTATATGATATGTAAATGTCTTTGTATATGTCTATGTAAATGTATAAGTATATGTATATGTTTATTGATGCGTATACGTATATGTATATGATATGTATATGATATGTATATGTCTACGTATATGTTTATGTATCTGTATGTGTATCTATGTATATGTATATGTATCTGTATGTGTATATGTTTATGTTTATATCTATGTATATGTATATGTATGTGTATCTGTCTATGGATATGTAAATGTATCTGTATGTGTATAGGTATATGTATATGTATATGTATACGTATATGTATATGTATGTGTCTATGTGCATGTATGTGTATAGGTGTATGTATATGTAAATGAATGCTTTTATGTGTATGTATGTGTTTATGTATGTGTATGTGTATATGTCTCTATGTCTATGTATGTGTATCTGTGTGTGTATATGTTTATGTACATATCAATGTATATGTATATGTATGTGTATATGTATATGACTATGCATATGTATCTGTATGTGTATATGTCTATCTATATGTATATATATGTATCTGTATGTGTATACGTATATGTATATGTAAATGGGTCTGTATGTGTATACGTATACGTATACGTGTATGTATATGTATATGTCTTTGTATATGTAAATGTGTATGTCTATGTATATGTATATGTATCTGTATGTGTACATGTTCATGTATGTATCTATGTATAAGTATATGTATGTGTATGTGTATACGTCTTTGTATATATATATATATGAATGTGTATACGTCTTTGTACATGTATATGTATATGTACGTGTAAATGTATTTGTTTATGTATATATCTATGTATTTGTATGTGTATGTGTGTAGGTATATGTATATGTATGTGTATGTGTATGTGTATGTGTATGTGTATGTGTATGTATCTGTATCTCTATATGCACATATATATATGTCTATCTGTATGTATGTGTATAGTTGTTTGTATTTGTATATGTATCTGTATGTGCATATATCTATGTATTTGTCTATGTATATGTATATGTTTTGTGTATATGTATATGTATTTGTCTAAGTGTACGTATTTGTATATTTCCCCACATTTAATTCCCCACATTGACGTGTGGGGTTTTTGTTTTTAGTTCTGTATCCGACTCCTCCTCCTCCTCGCCCGTCCTCCTCCTCACTCACCTCACACACACATGTTACCCACTCACTCACTCACTCACTCACTCAGTCACTCAGTCACTCAGTCACTCAGTCACTCAGTCACTCAGTCACTCAGTCACTCAGTCACTCAGTCACTCACTCAGTCACCCACTCACTCACTCACTCAGTCACTCACTCAGTCACCCACTCACTCACTCACTCACTCAGTCAGTCAGTCAGTCACTCAGTCACTCATTCACTCACCCACTCACTCACTCACTCACCCACCCACCCAACTCACTCACTCACTCACCCATGCACCCACCCACCCACCCACTCACTCACTCACTCACGCCCGCACGACGACGCACTCACTTCACTCACTTCACTCACTTCACTCACTTCACTCACTTCACTCACTTCACTCACTTCGCTCACTTCACTCACTTCGCTCACTTCGCTCACTTCGCTCACTTCGCTCACTTCGCTCACTTCGCTCACTTCGCTCACTTCGCTCACTTCGCTCACTTCGCTCACTTCGCTCACTTCGCTCACTTCGCTCACTTCGCTCACTTCGCTCCACTTCGCTCACTTCGCTCACTTCGCTCACTTCGCTCACATCGCTCACTTCGCTCACTTCGCTCACTTCGCTCACTTCGCTCACTTCGCTCACTTCGCTCCACTTCGCTCCACTTCGCTCCACTTCGCTCCACTTCGCTCCACTTCGCTCCACTTCGCTCCACTTCGCTCGCTTCGCTACTCACTTCGCTACTCACTTCGCTACTCACTTCGCTACTCACTTCGCTACTCACTTCGCTACTCACTTCGCTCCCACTGCTCCTCCATTCGCTTACTCACTCGCTAATCACTTGGCCCCCCCCCGCCCCCTTTTCCTCCTTCCTCTCCCCCTCCCCCCCCCCCCCCCGCCCCCCGCGCCGGGTTGTCGCCTACTCCTTCGTCTTAACTCATTCGCTACTCAACTTCGCTACTCTCACTTCGCTACTCTTCACTTCGCTACTCTCAATTCGTACTCTCGCTTGCTACTCTCGCTTCGTACTATCGCCTTCGCCTACTACGCTCGCACTCTGCTGCGCTACTCGCTTTCGTACTCGCTTCGCTACTCGCTTCGCTCTTCGCTTCGCTACTCGCTTCGCTACTCGCTTCGATACTCGCTCGCTACTCGCTTCGACTACTCGCTTCGTACTCGCTCGCTACTCGCTTCGCTACTCCCTCGCCTACTCACTTCGCTACCTCACTTCGCTACTCACTTCGCTACTCAATCCGCTACTCACTCCGCTACTCATCCGCTTCTACTCACTTCGCTCCCTACTCACTCGTCTTACTCACTTCGCCTACACTAAATTCGCTACGCACTTCGCTACGCACTTCGCTACGCACTTCGCTACGCACTTCGCTACGCACTTCGCTACGCACTTCGCTACGCACTTCGCTACGCACTTCGCTACGCACTTCGCTACGCACTTCGCTACGCATTCGTCTTCGCTACGCACTTCGCTACGCACTTCGCTACGCACTTCGCTACGCACTTCGCTACTCACTTCGCTACGCACTTCGCTACGCACTTCGCTACTCACTTCGCTACTCACTTCGCTACTCACTTCGCTACTCACTTCGCTACTCACTTCGCTACTCACTTCGCTACTCACTTCGCTACTCACTTTGCTACTCACTTCGCTACTCACTTCGCTACTCACTTCGCTACTCACTTCGCTACTCACTTCGCTACTCACTTCGCTACACACTTCGCTACTCACTTCGCTACTCACTTCGCTACTCACTTCGCTACTCACTTCGCTACTCACTCACTCACTCGCTCACTCACGCACGCACGCACGCACGCACTCGCACTCACACTCACACTCTCACTCTCACTCTCACTCTCACTCTCACTCTCACTCTCACTCTCACTCTCACTCTCACTCTCACTCTCACTCTCACTCTCACTCTCACACTCACACTCACTCTCACACTCACTCTCACTCTCACTCTCACTCTCACTCTCACTCTCACTCACACTCACACTCTCACTCACACTCACACTCTCACTCACACTCTCACTCACTCTCACTCACTCTCACTCACTCTCACTCACTCTCACCCACTCTCACTCACTCTCACTCACTCTCACTCACTCACTCACACACTCACACACTCACTCACTCACTCACTCACTCACTCACTCACTCACCTGTGCATGCGCATACATACACACATACACAAAAACTCACCCACCATCACCTCTCCATCACTCTTATACTTCCTCTTCCCTTCTTGCTTTTCTATGCTCAGTCTAAGTCTAGAGAAGTTGGTAACATGTGGGGTTATCCGGTCCTATAATCATATGTTTATGTCTATGTATATGTCTATGTCTATGTCTATGTGTATATATATATGTCTATGTGTGTGTATGTGTGTGTATATATGTATATGTCTAAGTATATGTATGTATATATAAATATGATTCATGATGTACTGATGTAGCGGAATTTCGGGTGTTGTTTTCTAACCCAAAAGCATCAAAACTGTGCCAAATTCCGCTGAGCATTGGGGATAGCTGCGGAGAGAGCACGCGGTGCAGGATTCGGACGACGAACTTGAGGCCTGATCGGCCAAATTTGTGGCCAGGGCAAGGGCCAGGTGATGCTGGTGCTGGTTGTTTTGAAAAGGCCGCTGATTTGAATTTCGCTATTAATAGCTATTATCAACTATTTTCCCACGAGGCCGACAATGACAAACTTTCAGCTTCCTGCAATCTTTTGGAGAGAATTCCTGTGGCAACATGCAACAAAACTGTGCGGAGTGGTCCGTCACAAAATCAGGTGAAAACGCCAGATGTAATTGCTGCCAAGAAGAAGGAGAGAGAGGCAGAAAGCGGACCTGGTAGAAGCAAACATGGCCAGAATCAAGTCAGGAAGGGAGGTGAGGGTGTTGAGTCGCAGGAATTACTACAAACTCTGGGTCGGGTTCACTGGCTTCAAACACGAACAGGGTGCTTTCATGTGCTTTCCTCCTTCTGGGCAGTCGCACTTTCACTCTTTCCATGGCCTTCAAAGCCTCCAATGAAGCTCACCTCCAGGCTAAATTGAAGCTCCCACGAATGCTGCGCTTCAAAGCAGCCACTGACAGGCCTTCCTCTGGGTCGGTGTTGGAGCTTCCGATGTTTCCATTTTCAAAAGGCGACCTCTTTCCGCTCAATCAGAAACATGAAATGAGACGACATTTTACCTTCCCCAAATCTCCAGATTGTCTGTCAGATTGTTTGATAAATTTGTTATGTTTTGATGGTTCCAATATATATTTCATGATATTTCATGTTGGCAAGACTCCAGTGCTGTGACCATCCGCCCGGCAAGGGACCGGCGGAAGGCGCGGCCCAGTCAACGGCGCCTCGAGGCACAGTTTCCGACAGCACGACATGGCCATTGATGCCATGGATGCCATGGATCGCCGACATCATGTTGTGACACATGTCAAATGATGTCAAATGATGTCAATTGATGTCATATGTTTCGTGTGTTTCGATCCAAGGTCTTGTTCCCAATTTCTGGGATGCTGAAAGACAATCTTGTGATCTTGTGCTCCATCGGAAAGTCGACATGTTGGAACATGTTGGAACATGTTGGAACATGTTGGAACATGTTGGAACAACTTGTCATACCTTTCAACTCAAGCTCATAGAAGTGTCACAAGTGTCATTGCCGGTTAGATCAGTTAGATCTTTCTTCATCAAACATCCACCACCACATCCACCACCACCAAACCCAACCCCAATCCCCCTGCATCTCCACATCTCCAAACGCCCCGGAGGCTGAAAAGAAGAGACCCGAGGCGATGATAAGGGTGCTGAATTGGGGATCGCGGAAAGGACAGGGCGGAAGAGCCTTGGATGAAAGTTGATCCTCAGCTCTTCTGCAGCTGCTTCTTTTTTGTTTTTAATTCATGCTCAACTTACATTTTTTGTTTCAACATATTTCAACATGTTTCAGCATGCCTGCGTTTTGTTCCGTTGCTGCGATAGCTGTCGAATTTGATGCCGGGCCTGGAAGATTGCCAAGGATTTGGCAAGAAGGTTCCCGTAAAGTTCCTGGAGGCGGCATTCCAGGAGAATCTTGGAGTGGCACAACGAAGGCAACAGCACTTGACCCTGCTTCGGTGTTCGCTACCAGAGGTAGCGGCTACTAGTGATTCACTAAGGCATCGTCTTGTTGCCACCAGAGTAGGTTCCCATAAAAAGATCAACCATTTGACATATTTTAACATATTTCAACCACGTCTCTTTCCCCAGAGAGACAAGACTTGGGCTCCAAACCTTGTGTCGGATTCCTTCGAAAAGCTTGCAGCCCTTAGGATCGACGCGGATGGACGCGGTGTCATCACTTTGGATCAATTCATGGCAACTGTGGCAAAGCGGGGAACCCCAAAGGGGAGGGGTTCATGACATTGTGCAAAACATCCAGAAAACTATGCCACGACTATGCCATGACTTGATCGACTTGGTTGACTTGATGGTTGTGGATGGTTGTGATGTGTTGTGATGGCGGGTCGGATTTTCATGACTCCATAGGATCCATAGGATCCATAGGATCCATAGGTCCAACTGCAGAGGTGTGGTTTGAAGACGTCCAAAGCCTCCTTCGACCGGGTCTTACAAGAGATGAACCAGGCACCGAGGGTTGCTGAGCTGCAGATGATACATATGTTGGTTGATGTGGGACAGGCTGTTGGTCTTTGACCACATTTGCAAAGTTTCCAAAGGTCGTTCTCTGAGATGAACCTACACATGCATTGTCCACCGAGAAGGAAAGAAATTCTGCGAAAGGTGATGCAAAATGCAAACCACTCAACTCGTCGCCAGGAGAGACAAGGCCAGTTGGATTTGCGCGAATTTATCGCATTCTTTCGCCTGGTTGAGGACTGGTAGACTCTGGTAGACCTGTGGCCCATTAGAATGGTGGCCCATTCTTTGGCAAAAGTGTTGACGCCAAGCAGTCGTCTGAACAAGCTCAACTTGGCATGTTGATACAAATACCTACCAAGCCCTTCTCACCAAATGTCTCCACACCATGCTTGTTTTTTGAATTGCCATAATTTTTCACATTTCGTCTCCGTCTTCAGCTTGTGCAGGACAGTCTCAACAGGGAAGCGCGTGGGAAGTCAAAAGCATTGATGGCCCTCTATCTTTGTCAGCTACTGAGAGATCTCACACAGGTCACATGGGGACCAAAATGACCAAAATGACCAAAATTGATAGGAGCCCAGATCACTGGCCGATGGTCCGCCGAGGCAATTTCTGCTTCTTCATTCATGTGGCTATCCTGTGTGCACCTGGGCTGAAGGGCTAGAAGCAGTTGGTTGTGCATGTTGTGCAGTGCTGTGTGGTTGCAAACTGCGTTGTTTCCAACCCAAACAACAGATGCAATTTGAAAGTGTGGAAAGTATATGGGGATTCTGGACATTGAAACCTTGGAAACTTGGAACAAGACAGCAGCATGGGCATCAGATGGCATCAGGATGAGTCGGAGTACGTCGTGTGCCCAGGCGATTCTCATCATTTTGGTCCGGCGGCAAGCCAATGCCACACCAGAGGAGACGCCGGTTGCTACCCTCAAAGCCCAAGATCTGCTACCGTGTGAAGAAGTGGACCTCAATGATGCCATTATCAGTAATTATCGAAGGAAGTTTAGAAGTGAAACTTCCGACAATATGGACAGTTGAAAAGCAGAGGTGAAAAGAGTCAGAAGAGAAAAGATCAGAAGAAAGAAGAGGTAGATGCGCGAAAAGATAGGAAAGTCGCGATTCACTGTGTTTTTCCAATGATTTGTGGCTCCGGAGGGTCGAAAAGTAGGCTCGCTAAAGCGGCGGGTGCGGAGCCAGCTGGCCAGATGATGAAAAAGTGCACGCCGTTGTGGCGCGAAGGACATTTCCAAGTCAAAATGGACAAAACACTAGAGGAGCGGATCACTTTTGGAAGTTGAGATGTCGAAAAAGTGCACGCCGTTGTGGCGCGAAGCACATTTCCAAGTCAAAATGTACAAAACACACCATTCTCGGACCACTTTTTTGGAAGTTGAGATGTCGAAAAAGTGCACGCCGTTGTTGCGCGAAGCACATTTCCAAGTCAAAATGTACAAAACACTAGGGGTTCGGACCACTTTTGGAAGTTGCGATGTCGAAAAAGTGCACGCCGTTGTGGCGCGAAGCACATTTTGAAGTCAAAATGTACACAACACACCATGTTCGGACCACTTTTGGAGGTTCAGATGTCGAAAAAGTGTCGAAAAAGTGCACGCCGTTGTGGCGCGAAGCACATTTCGAAGTCAAAAGTGTAAAACACTGAGGGTTTTGAGCCTTTTTTGACGTTAAGATGTCGAAAAAGTAGACACTGATTAAGTTAACTAACTTGACTAACTTAACTAACTTCACTAACTTAACTACCCTTACTTCGACGACAACAGCAACAGCAACAACAACAACAACAACAACAACACCAACCACAACAACTACAACTACAACAACTACAACTACAACGACTACAACTACAACTACAACTACAACTACAAAACAACTACAACTACAACTACAACTAGAACTACAACAACTACAACAACAACAACAGCAACAACAACAACAACAGCAACAACAACTACAACTACAACTACACAACTACACAACAACTACAACTACAACTAGAACTAGAACTACAACTACAACAGCTACAGCTACAACAACAACAAAAACAAAAACAACAACAACAACAACAACAACAACTACTACTACAACAACTACAACAACTACAACAACTACAACAACTACAACAACTACAACTACAACAACTACAACAACTACAACAACTACAACAACTACAACAACTACAACAACTACAACAACTACAACAACTACTACCACTAGAACTAGAACTACAACTACAACAACAGCAACAACAACTACAACTACAACTACAACAACTACAACAACAACTACTACTACTACACTACACAACAACTACAACCACACAACAACTACAGCTACAACAACTACAACTACAACAACAACAACTACAACTACAACTACAACTACAACAACTACAACTACAACTACAAAATTAAAGGACCGGATAACCCCACATGTTACTAACTTCTTTAGACTTAGACTGACCATAGAAGAGCAAGAAGGGAAGAGGAAGTATAAGAGTGATGGAGCGGTGATGGTGGGTGAGTTTGTGTGTATGTATGTATGTTCATGTACAGTGAGTGAGTGAGAGTGTGAGTGAGTGATGCGAGTGTGGTGTGTGTGAGTGAGGGATGTGAGAGTGAGTGAAGTGAGTGAAGTGGAGTCAAGTGAAGTGAAGTGAAGTGAAGCGAAGCGAAGCGAAGCGAAGTGAAGTGAAGTGAAGTGAGTGAGTGGGTGAGCGAGGGAGCGAGGGAGCGAGGGAGCGAGGGAGCGAGGGAGCGAGGGAGCGAGGGAGTTGAGTGATTGAGTGAGTGAAGTGAGTTAGTGAGTGCTGAAGCTGAAGTGATTTGGTGCCGTGTGGTGCGTGTGTGCGTTGTGTGCGTGTGTGCGTGTGTGCGTGTGTGCGTGTGTGCGTGTGTGCGTGAGTGAGTGAGTGAGTGAGTGAGTGAGTGAGTGAGTGAGTGAGTGTGTGAGCGAGTGAGCGAGCGAGCGAGCGAGCGAGCGAGCGAGTGAGTGAGTGAGTGAGTGAGTCCGACCCCTTGGCAGTGCACATTGTCCCACGCCTGCCACGCAAACGAGGCGGAGACCAAGGGACGCCAGGGCGTACATCCAACCCCTTGGCAGTGCACATTGTCCCACGCCTGCCACGCAAAAGAGGCGGAGACCAAGGGACGCCAGGGCGTACATCCGACCCGATGGCGGTGCACATTGTCCCACGCCT
>CAMXCT020005774.1:0-10545 GCA_947184155.2 Cladocopium goreaui
GATAGATAGATAGACAGACAGACAGACAGGCAAACAGACAGACAGATAGATAGATAGATAGATCGGTAGGTAGGTAGGTAGGTAGGTGGGTAGGTAGGTAGGCAGGTGGGTAGGTAGGTAAATAATCAGAGAAAGAAAGAAAGAAAGAAGGAAGGAAGGAAAGAAAGAAAGAAAGAGAGAGAAAGAGAGAGAAAGAGAGGGAGAGAGAGAAAGAGAGAGAGAGAGAGGAGACCTGTCACTCCATCAGTGGCTTCGCTCTGTCATCCCTGATTCTCAACAACCAACCTTTCCTATAGGTTTCCTATTTTTGAAACTTCCGCCACCGCCTTGTGCGGTACTACTGGTAATGTATTATGATGTGTTACATGATATTGTATTATATAATATGATATTAAATGATATTATATGATATTATATTTCCCCAAACAGCTCTTGAGCTGGATGGGGTTCCCAATTCCTAATTCTTGCTAGAAACTGCCTTTGTTCCTTCATGATTTGCTGGCTCCTCCTGGTTCCGGCTGGGGTTCCGGTGCTTGTCTCCCTTCTTCTCTCTTCTTTCTTTCCTCAGGAAAGGGGTTCTGCTCCATCATGATTTGCTGGTTCCTCTTGGTTCCGCCTGGGGTTCCGGTGCTTGTCTCCCTTCTTCTCTCTTCTTTCTTTCCTCAGGAAAGGGGTTCTGTTCCATCATGATTTGCTGGTTCCTCTTGGTTCCGGCTGGGGTTCCGGTGCTTGTCTCCCTTCTTCTCTCTTCTTTGGTTCCGGCGCTTGTCTTCCTTCTTCTCTTTTTCTTTCTTTCCTTAGGAAAGGGGTTCTGTTCCATCATGATTTGCTGGTTCCTCTTGGTTCCGGCTGGGGTTCCGGTGCTTGTCTCCCTTCTTCTCTCTTCTTTGGTTCCGGTCCTTGTCTCCCTTCTTCTCTCTTCTTTCTTTCCTCAGGAAAGAAGTTCTGTTCCATCATGATTTGCTCTTTCCTCTTAGTTCCAGCTGGGGTTCCGGTGCTTGTCTCCCTTCTTCTCTCTTCTTTGGTTCCGGTGCTTGTCTCCCTTCTTCTCTCTTCTTTCTTTCCTCAGGAAAGAGGTTCTGTTCCATCATGATTTGCTGGTTGCTCTTGGTTCCGGCTGGGGTTCCGGTGCTTGTCTCCCTTCTTCTCTCTTCTTTCTTTCCTCAGGAAAGGGGTTCTGTTCCATCATGATTTGCTGGTGTCTCCCTTCTTCTCTCTTCTTTCTTTCCTCTCAGGAAAGGGGTTCTGTTCCATCATGATTTGCTGGTTCCTCCTGGTTCCGGCTGGGGTTCCGGTGCTTGTCTCCCTTATTCTCTCTTCTTTGGTTCCGGTGCTTGTCTCCCTTCTTCTCTCTTCTTTCTTTCCTCAGGAAAGGGGTTCCGTTCCATCATGATTTGCTGGTTCTTCCTGGTTCCGGCTGGGATTCCGGTGCTTGTCTCCCTTCTTCTCTCTTCTTTGGTTCCGGTGCTTGTCTCCCTTCTTCTCTTTTCTTTCTTTCCTCAGGAAAGGGGTTCTGTTCCATCATGATTTGCTGGTTCCTCTTGGTTCCGGCTGGGGTTCCGGTGCTTGTCTCCCCTTCTTCTCTCTTCTTTGTTTCCTCAGGAAAGAAGTTCTGTTCCATCATGATTTGCTGGTTCCTCCTGGTTCCGGCTGGGGTTCCGGTGCTTGTCTCTCCCTTCTTCTCTCTTCTTTCTTTTCTCAGGAAAGGGCTTCTGTTCCATCATGATTTACTGGTTCCTCCTGGTTCCGGCTGGGTTCCGGTGCTTGTCTCCCTTCTTCTCTTTTCTTTCTTTCCTTAGGAAAGGGGTTCTGTTCCATCATGATTTGCTGGTTCCTCTTGGTTCCGGCTGGGGTTCCGGTGCTTGTCTCCCTTCTTCTCTCTTCTTCCTTTTCTCAGGAAAAGGGTTCTGTTCCATGGGCTTGTGCTGGCGCTATTGTTCTCAAGAGAAATCAATTTGTACCAGTTTTGGACTCGTCTGAAAATTAAGGACCTCCACTCTGTGTGGATTCCTGGATGCGTCGGGGCGTCTCTTCTAATGCCTCGTATTTGTACGGTTGAAGTAACGAAGGAGTATGGTCGGTGCCGGAATTATAGAACGGAAGTTGAGGAGTACGAAGGTACGGTTATTTACTCCTAATTTTTTTCGTCGTTCTATAATTCTTGTCGGAGCGCTGCTGTTCTATAATTTTGTTTTTCCCCATTTTTCTCACATTTCCCATTTTCGTTCTATAATTAATGTTTCCGGGCCCCGTTCTATAATTAATTTTTCCGTCGAACGGAAAAATTAATTATAGAACGGAAAAATTAATCATAGAATTATAGAACCTCTTCCGGGGTCCCAGAAATCCTATAAAATCACCATGAAATCTAAGAAAATCAGCTGGTAAATGTGGGAAAATGGGGGAAAACAGAATTATAGAACGGAAGTTGAGGAGTACGAAGGTACGGTTATTTACCGTACCCTGTTGTTCTATAATTCTGTTTTCCTCGGAAGGTAGAAAAAAAGCGTATCTGAATTTACTCCTAATTTTTTTCGTTGTTCTATAATTCTTGTCGGAGCGCTGTTGTTCTATAATTCTGTTTTCCCCCATTTTTCCCACATTTCCCATTATCCTCATGTTATCCTCATTTTATCCTCGTTATCTCATCAAATCCTCATTTTATCATCATTTTATCTTCATTTCCTTATCAAATCCTCATTAAATCCTCATTAAATCTTCATTTTATCCTCATTTCCTCATCAAATCCCCATTAAATCCTCATTTTATCCTCACTTTATCCGCGTTTTATTGTCATTTCCTCATCAAATCCTCATTTTATCTTCATTTTATCCTCATTTTCTCATCAAATCTTCATTAAATCCTGATTAAATCCTCATTGTATTTTCATTTTATCTTTATTTTATCATCATTTCCTCATAAAATCCTCATTTTATCTTCATTTTATCCTCATTTTATCCTCATTTTATCCTCGTTTCCTCATCAAATCTTCATTTTATCTGCATTTTTCTTCATTTCCTCATCAAATCCTCATTAAATCCTCATTAAATCTTCATTTTATAGATTGTATATGTACAAATATGCAGTAAATATCATGTCAGTGCCAGAAATTATAGATCGGAGCCAGGAGTAATTTAATTATAGAACGGGGAAATTTAATTATAGAACGGGGAAATTTAATTATAGAACGGATCCCCGTTCTATAATTAAATTTCCCGACTCCGCGCAGAATCGGAACCCGGAGGAGCACAAAGGTACGGTATTTTACCGTACTTTTGTACTCCTGGCTCCGTTCTATAATTCTGGCACCACCTGTAAAACAGAAGACAGGAGTGTGCCAGACAGCTCCATGAATTTTGAATTGCACATGACCTTGGTGGAAACATGCGTTGCTTTTGTTTGGAGTCTATGCTGGTGTAATTTATTCTATGGTATTATAATATAATATATTATATTATATATTATATTATATTATAGTAATATAGTATATTATAGTATATTGTATTATATTATATTATATTATATGTGAATGGACAATGGTCCAATGTCTGTACGTGTAATTCTTGGTATCCTTAATCGTGCCGATATTGTTCTTCCCGATTAAATGGCGACAGCGGACACTCCTTTTGCTTGGGCGCAGGGGGCGTCTTGAGCCGGCCAGCGGTGATTGTGGACTCCGCTGGCCCTCACATGAATTGAGCATTCCCTGCTAACTGATGATGGACTGTAACCTGCATGCCAATCACACCCCCCATGCCCGGCGTTGCTAAACGTTCGGGCACAGGAGCAATTGGCAGCGCTTTGACGTTAAAAAAACATCACCAGTTCTGAATTAAATCTTTGAAACTCTGCACGGTGCGACTCGAATTAATTGTTCCGTAGCATTGCATGAAGGATTACGTACTAACCGACGCAGATCTGCGTTCGGTGTTCCGTGCACCTTCCAGGTTCATGTACTCCCTGCCGTGGATATACACGTGCAGGTTTCCAATTCCCTGTTTCGAATTTCCGCCGCACTACTGGGATATCCTATCCCAGCTTATATTCGTTGAAAAAATTGTACCATCGCACAGGGATATCTTCGTGCCCCATGTGCGTAGGTAAAGTATGAATTAGTCCGGCGCTCAGAGTCCTCTCATTGTCATACGTGCTCTTCCATGACATAGACTTAGACCATGCATATCTCACTCTTTACGCCGTTTCTTCTTCTTGGAGTCTTTCGTACTTGACGTAGCCCCTTCCTCCGTGCTCTGGGCATCTGCGACTGCTCGTACATATTGTCGTGCGTTCTCTCGCTCAGAAGGGTCGAGTGACCTGAAGCTCACTTCCATCTGCGCGGCGCTCTGTGTGACTGCCTTTAATGTTCCTTCCCATACTCTTTGAAGTTGTCGAGGAAGCGCAAGTCCAATCTTGTTGAGCGTCACAAGAACTGTGAATGTACGTGCCCTCTCTGTCACTGCGCACACCAGTTCCACGGGGTCGAGGTGGATGTGATCATCTCGCCGTGGTGGGTTGACCCTAAAGTAATCATAGGATCGAACAGCGAATGTTCCAGAGATGATCTTGCGGATGAAATCTGATGCTCCCCGTCGTGTTTCCTGTTGTCGCTCCTCATCTCCGTCAGTGACGTCCGCGACCTTGGAATAGGTGTTACTCCTGTCTGGACGAGATACTTCATGATCTTACAGAGAACCTTAACGCCTTTGACCCCCCTTTAGGTAAACTTCCAGATCCCTGCCACCAATTTTGCCATCCTTTGCGTTGGTGTTGAACGACTGCTTGAGTTGTTCCTCAGTGGGTTCTTTCAGTTCACTGTTGGCGTCCTCACCGACGTAGGGGATGTACCCGTCGAAGTCAGGAAGAAGGTTGATCTTCTTCATGTGGTCGTAATACGCCTGCGCTGATGCCATCGAGGTCCAGACATGAAAGAGTTTGTACCGGTCCTTCAAGTACGTAAGGATCATGCCATCCATCGCTCTTGCCGTGCTATCGATCGCGTCCTCATTCTGGGCCATATCGATGCAGTGGATGATGGATGCTTGAATAGTCCTCGTAGTCATAGTCCATAAAGGTAGCCTGATATTGGCTTCTCTTTGTTCCTCATCTCGTTCTTGTTCCTGGGCGACTCTTTCATCCTCTTCTTCTTGTTGTTCTTTTGTGTTGCTGCCGAACGCCACTTTGGGATCTGGTGCTGTTCGTCCACGTCCACTTCCTGATCCGGTTTGTGGCCTGCTCGGTCTTGCATCTGACATCTCCACATCGTCCTCCGACTCCTCTCCGGTCGTCTTCTTGGACTCTCTGACTAGGTGACTAGCCGGTCGATTTCATCCTTGTAATCTTTGTCCATTTCGACGTCCTCATCGTCATCTCCAGCGTCATCGCCACTCTTCTGACGTTCACGCTCTGGCATACCAGGGGCTGCGCTCTCATCTTGCGTAGCTGACTTTTCCCCCCAGCTTACCAACGATCCGTGACATCGAATGCAAATGGATAGGATGTTTGGAGTCTCAGTGAGGCATGCGGGACATATGGTGTGTCCGGCTTCCCTCGGAGTGTAGTTCTCGGCGATGAATGTCACGATTCTGTTCCTCAACTCGTCCCCGGGGTCTAGCACTCCGTTGGCCTTCTCAAGCTTCTCAACGTCCTTGACAAACTCGCCATAGAACGAATGTCGTCCTCGATGTCGATCTCATTCAGCATAGCTTTGGAGACACGCAACACTGTGTTCGCCGTGGCGATCTCCTTCGGCTCCTGGCAAGATCTCACCAATTGGAATTTCCCGGAGTCAACAAGTAGTCGTTCCCAGTCATAATTGTTGGCCCGATACCATGCCGCAATCACTTCAGAGAACGGGGTGTTTCCATTGATCACCATTTGGCCAGATGCGTTGACCACGATCCCTAAGCTCATGAGTCGGTGTACACTGAATGCCAGGACCATGCGAGGTTGTCCGAGGTGAGTCTGTTGTCCCCCCAGAACCTTCCTGTATCGTTCATCCCATGGTGCAAATGGATTGAGGAACACCTGTGTTCGTCCTCCTTTGTGACCGCCTGGTCGAAGACCTTCTTTGATGATGCCGTTCACATTCCTGAACTCAGTCACGCGGTAGCAAAAATACAGATCATCCGCTATCTTGGTGGTGATCGGGTGACAAATCCTGCTACTATAGTCAAGGCGAAAGTCATTCCCCTGGGCTGAAAATCCTCCAGGTGAGCGCACAGCAATCGGCGCTAGAAAGACTTCCCCGTGTTGGGCAATAAGCTTGTGGATGTCATCGCCAACTTTCATGACGTTCCTGAGGTACTCATCGGGCTTGTCGAATGTTGAGTCTAAAACAACGCACAGGAACTGGATGCGGATCTTGTTCTTCTCCTGGAACTCTGACCAAACTGTCTTGATCATCGTGTTGACGCGCTCTTCTCGGAAGTCGACGCCAATGAGTCCGTCATCCTCAAGACGAATGTTTTCGTGTTCGAAGATCCACGGGTGGTGCAGAAAGTCCATGATGTCTACCCATCCGGCTTCATCACACTTGAGTCCGGAGAACATCGTCTTCTTTCCACCGTAGGTCTTCTCCCACACATCTTTTCGTCCGATGTGGTGTCGCAAGGCCTTGTCGAAGTAGTAGCTGTAGTCATTTTCCCAATTTTCCAAGCAAACTCGGTTCCTATATACCCCCAACTACTGCCAGGGGGGGGTTGGTTTTTCATAATAGACCCCAAAATCCAAGGGTCTGAAATTGTGTGCTCCCAGTAAAACCGTAACTTTTAGACCATGATCCTAGACCCCCCCCTGGGTATTCCAAATAGGGGTCTAGGATCATGTGGAACAGGGTTATCATGATGCTGACAAGTGATGTCAAGTTCGGGTAGGTTAAGAATAGACCCCCCAAAAAAACGGGCCCGAAAAGATTTCAGACCCCATGTTTGGTGATCGATTTGTTTTCAGTGACCTTACAATGTCAGACCCCCTTTCTGGGACAACCAATCTTAGACCCCAAAGGTGCAAATTCCAAATTTGACCAATGTCCCAACAGGTTGAAAGTCCCAACAGAAAATGCCAGGGGTTGAGCTGTGGAATTCAGTTTTTTTTGTTTCATTGGGGGTCTGAAATGGTATTTTGCATCATCAGCTGTTGAAAGAATGGTTCAACCTCCAAGTACGACCAACCTAGACCCTCTGTTGCGAGCCTACGCCTTGTTTGCGAGCTCTACATGGTTTTTCTTGCATATTTTGAAATGATGTCCAATTGAATGGAGTGTGAATCTTGAAATACGACCCTTTTTGTTACTGTTTTTTTTGCCCCAACAGGTTGAAAGTCCCAACAGAAAATGCCAGGGGTTGAGCTGTGGAATTCAGTTTTTTTTTGTTTCATTGGGGGTCTGAAATGGTATTTTGCATCATCAGCTGTTGAAAGAATGGTTCAACCTCCAAGTAAGACCAACCTAGACCCTCTGTTGCGAGCCTATGCCTTGTTTGTGAGCTCTACATGGTTTTTCTTGCATATTTTGAAATGATGTCCAATTGAATGGTGTGTGAATCTTGAAATACGACCCTTTTTGTTAATGTGTTTTTGTCCCAGCAGGTTGAAAGTCCTAACAGAAAATGCCAGGGGTTGAGCTGTGGAATTCAGTTTTTTTTGTTTCATTGGGGGTCTGAAATGGTATTTTGCATCATCAGCTGTTGAAAGAATGGTTTAACCCCCAAGTAAGACCAACCTAGACCCTCTATTGTGAGTCTACAGCTTATTTGTGAGCTCTACATGGTTTTTCTTGCATCTTTTGAAATGATGTCCAATTGAATGGTGTGTGAATCTTGAAATACGTCCCTTTTTGTTAATGTGTTTTTGTTCCAACAGGTTGAAAGTCCCAACAGAAAATGCCAGGGGTTGAGCTGTGGAATTCAGTTTTTTTTGTTTCATTGCGGGTCTGAAATGGTATTTTGCATCATCAGCTGTTGAAAGAATGGTTTAACCCCCAAGTAAGACCAACCTAGACCCTCTATTGTGAGCCTATACCTTATTTGTGAGCTCTACATGGTTTTTCTTGCATATTTTGAAATGATGTCCAATTGAATGGTGTGTGAATCTTGAACTACGACCCTTTTTGTTAATGTGTTTTTGTCCCAACAGGTTGAAAATCCCAACAGAAAATGCCAGGGGTTGAGCTGTGGAATTCAGTTTTTTTGTTTCATTGGGGGTCTGAAATGGCATTTTGCATCATCAGCTGTTGAAAGAATGGTTCAACCTCTAAGTAAGACCAACCTAGACCCTCTATTGTGAGCCTATACCCTATTTATGAGCTCTACATGGTTTTTCTTGCATATTTTGAAATGATGTCCAATTGAATGGTGTGTGAATCTTGAAATACGACCCTTTTTGTTAATGTGTTTTTGTCCCAACAGGTTGAAAGTCCCAACAGAAAATGCCAGGGGTTGAGCTGTGGAATTCAGTTTTTTTTGTTTCATTGGGGGTCTGAAATGGTATTTTGCATCATCAGCTGTTGAAAGCATGGTTCAACCTCCAAGTAAGACCAACCTAGACCCTCTATTGTGAGCCTATACCCTATTTGTGAGCTCTACATGGTTTTTCTTGCATCTTTTGAAATGATGTCCAATTGAATGGTGTGTGAATCGTGAAATACGACCCTTTTTGTTAATGTGTTTTTGTCCCAACAGGTTGAAAATCCCAACAGAAAATGCCAGGGGTTGAGCTGTGGAATTCGTTTTTTTTGTTTCATTGGGGGTCTGAAATGGTATTTTGCATCATCAGCTGTTGAAATAATGGTTCAACCTCCAAGTAAGACCAACCTAGACCCTCTATTGTGAGCCTATACCCTATTTGTGAGCTCTACATTGTTTTTCTTGCATATTTTGAAATGATGTCCAATTGAATGGTGTGTGAATCTTGAACTACGACCCTTTTTGTTAATGTGTTTTTGTCCCAACCGGTTGAAAGTCCCAACAGAAAATGCCAGGGGTTGAGCTGTGGAATTCGGTTTTTTTTTTCATTGGGGGTCTGAAATGGTATTTTGCATCATCAGCTGTTGAAAGAATGGTTCAACCTCTAAGTAAGACCAACCTAGACCCTCTGTTGCGAGCCTATGCCTTGTTTGTGAGCTCTACATGGTTTTTCTTGCATATTTTGAAATGATGTCCAATTGAATGGTGTGTGAATCTTGAAATACGTCCCCTTTTTGTTAATGTGTTTTTGTCCCAACAGGTTGAAAGTCCTAACAGAAAATGCCAGGGGTTGAGCTGTGGAATTCAGTTTTTTTTGTTTCATTGGGGGTCTGAAATGGTATTTTGCATCATCAGCTGTTGAAAGAATGGTTCAACCTCCAAGTAAGACCAACCTAGACCCTCTATTGTGAGCCTATACCCTATTTGTGAGCTCTACATTGTTTTTCTTGCATATTTTGAAATGATGTCCAATTGAATGGTGTGTGAATCTTGAAATACGACCCTTTTTGTTAATGTGTTTTTGTCCCAACAGGTTGAAAGTCCCAACAGAAAATGCCAGGGGTTGAGCTGTGGAATTCAAGTTTTTTTGTTTCATTGGGGGTCTGAAATGGTATTTTGCATCATCAGCTGTTGAAAGAATGGTTCAACCTCCAAGTAAGACCAACCTAGACCCTCTGTTGTGAGCCTATGCCCTGTTTTTGAGCTCTACATTGTTTTTCTTGCATGTTTTGAAATGATGCAATATTTTGTCATATTATATATGTTGAATTGTACTTACATTTTGTCATGTTTGAATGGTATAACTCGCGCGTCGTGGCGAGGTGCCTTGGCCATGAATAACAATGAATAGCCGTCTATAATTTCATACAAAGTTTTTTTAGGATTCGTTTCTATTCTTTCTATCAAAGAGCTGCGAAGAGAACCTGCAGAGTTAGAGCCATCGCCCTTGGTTTTTTAGTTGCTGATGCTGTGTTCCATGAAAAGCTTGGAGCAGATCAGGGAAAGATAGTGAAAGTTGGCAACATGCCAACCCTTGGCAAGATGCCAAAATTAGATAAAATCAGAACATTGCTTTGGGTGAGCAAAGTTCCAAGACAAGACCACAAGACAAGGCGACGCAGAAAAAAAACATGTTGTGCGATGATGTGCCCTGTTGGTCCATTATGTGGGGTCTGAAAAACACATTGCATGTCCAAAAAAATAATGCACAAACAAAAATGCCTACTTTGAGATCACACAGATCCAAAAATTATTTCAAAAGGGGTACGAAAACAATCAAAAACGTAGGAAACCCGTTAAAATTTACATCAAGTTATGTGAGATAACGTAGCAGGGTCTAATATCTTTTTTGTAAACCCCCCTTTTACGTTTTTGATTTTAGACCCCAAATGTGGGAGGAAGTTTTGGGGGGGGGTGGAATGATTCCAGACCCCAAAAAGGGGTCTAGGGTGAAACCACCCCCTCAAATTGTCAAAAATGAGATTGATCATATTAGACCTAAACGGTGGGGGGTCTGGAATCATCAGTTTTGGGGTCTATTATGATTATGGGAAGTATGATAAAAACCTATGTTGAGGGGTCTGAG
>CAMXCT020005775.1:0-10482 GCA_947184155.2 Cladocopium goreaui
TTATCAACCACCATTATCAACCACCATTATCAACCACCATTATCAACCACCATTATCAACCACCATTATCAACCACCATTATCAACCACCATTACCAACCACCATTATCAACCACCATTATCAACCACCATTATCAACCACCATTATCAACCACCATTATCAACCACCATTACCAACCACCATTACCAACCACCATTATCAACCACCATTATCAACCACCATTATCAACCACCATTATCAACCACCATTATCAACCACCATTATCAACCACCATTATCAACCACCATTATCAACCACCATTGTCAACCACCATTATCAACCACCACTATCACCCGCACAGCGGAAGGGAGGCACATTAGTCACCCACCCTTATCACCCGCCATTACATCGGAACGATCTTTGAGGAGCAGCCCCGAAAAACTGGGAGAAAGAGAGGCCGCCGATCGAGGACCAGCCTCAAAAAAATACAACCACCATTATCAACCACCATTATCCACCACCATTATCCACCACCATTATCCACCACCATTATCAACCACCATTATCAACCACCATTATCCACCACCATTATCAACCACCATTGTCAACCACCATTGTCAACCACCATTGTCAACCACCATTATCAACCACCATTATCAACCACCATTATCAACCACCATTGTCAACCACCATTATCAACCACCACTATCAACCACCATTATCAACCACCACTATCAACCACCACTATCAACCACCATTATCAACCACCCATTATCAACCACCCATTATCAACCACCCATTATCAACCACCCATTATCAACCACCCATTACCAACCACCCATTACCACAACCATTATCACAACCATTATCACAACCATTATCACAACCATTATCACAACCATTGTCACAACCATTGTCACAACCATTATCACAACCATTGTCACAACCATTGTCACAACCACTATCACAACCACTATCACAACCATTACCACAACCATGATCACACAGTATCACAACCAGTATCACACCTGATCACAACTTATCACAACCAGTACACACCATTATCACACCATTAATCCACCATGCCACAACCATTAGCACACCATTATCACAACCATTATCACACCATTTATCACAACCATATCTCACAACCATTGTCACAACCGTGTCACAACCATTGTCACAACCATTGTCACAACCATTGTCACAACCATTGTCACAACCATTATCACAACCATTGTCACAACCATTGTCACAACCATTGTCACAACCATTGTCACAACCATAATCACAACCATTATCACAACCATTATCACAACCATAATCACAACCATTATCACAACCATTATCACAACCATTATCACAACCATTGTCACAACCATTATCACAACCATTGTCACAACCATTGTCACAACCATTATCACAACCATTATCACAACCATTATCACAACCATTATCACAACCATTGTCACAACCATTATCACAACCATTATCACAACCATTGTCACAACCATTATCACAACCATTATCACAACCATTATCACAACCATTATCACAACCATTGTCACAACCATTGTCACAACCATTATCACAACCATTATCACAACCATTATCACAACCATTATCACAACCATTATCACAACCATTATCACAACCATTATCACAACCATTATCACAACCATTATCACAACCATTATCACAACCATTATCACAACCATTATCACAACCACTATCACAACCATTATCACAACCATTATCACAACCATTATCACAACCATTATCACAACCATTATCACAACCATTATCACAACCATTATCACAACCATTATCACAACCATTGTCACAACCATTGTCACAACCATTGTCACAACCATTGTCACAACCATTATCACAACCATTGTCACAACCATTGTCACAACCATTATCACAACCATTATCACAACCATTATCGCAACCATTATCGCAACCATTATCGCAACCATTATCACAACCATTGTCACAACCATTATCACAACCATTATCACAACCATTATCACAACCATTATCACAACCATTATCACAACCATTGTCACAACCATTGTCACAACCATTGTCACAACCATTGTCACAACCATTGTCACAACCATTATCACAACCATTATCACAACCATTATCACAACCATTATCACAACCATTATCACAACCATTATCACAACCATTATCACAACCATTATCACAACCATTATCACAACCAGTATCACAACCAGTATCACAACCACTATCACAACCACTATCACAACCACTATCACAACCACTATCACAACCATTATCACAACCATTATCACAACCATTATCACAACCATTATCACAACCATTATCACAACCATTATCACAACCATGATCACAACCATTACCACAACCATGATCACAACCATTATCACAACCATTATCACAACCATAATCACAACCATTATCACAACCATTATCACAACCATTATCACAACCATTATCACAACCATTATCACAACCATTATGCACCCCATTATCACCACCATTGTCACAACCAATTGTTCACAACCATTATCACAACCAATCACAACCATAGTCCACAACCATTATCACAAACGCATTGTCCACACCCATTAATCACACCCCTATCACAACCATTATCACAACCATTGTCACAATCATTATCACAACCATTATCACAACCATTGTCACAACCATTGTCACAACCATTATCACAACCATTATCACAACCATTATCACAACCATTGTCACAACCATTGTCACAACCAGTATCACAACCATTGTCACAACCATTGTCACAACCATTTTCTGATGGGATTAGAATACAACCATTATCAACCACCATCGCCTTGGCGGCGCTTTCCGGTAACGTTTTTCTTTCCAAGGCAAAGCGCCGGCACGGGCTCCAGTAACGATGCTCCTCAGCGATCCGTGTCAGCGTCCTTGGCTTAGGGCGATTCAATGACCATCCAAGGTAATTGTAAAATCAATGTAGAATGACTTAGAATGATGATGAATTATAATGTAATAAATGTATGTACAAATATATATATATATTTAGAATGGTGATTATAATGACAATCCATACTTGTAGAATTATGATAATAGAATTATACAAGTATGTACATCGATACCGTCCACAATGCATACACACATTTACAAACGTGCATACGTTCCTAGGCCTGAAGACCTCAGCCCCAGCAAGCGGGCGGCGTCGAAGGAGGTCGACTGGTAAACACTGAATGTGCCGTGGTCAAAACGTTGGGCACATTGCCACATTGCCCAGTTCTTGGGGGTCAATATACATACACGCATATTATATCATACATATTAGTACAATTATAATCAATTATATACATATATACATATTCTCCAACATATTCCAAACATTACTTGACCATTACATGACACTTCTATATCCATGATGTTTGGACATGTGATGACCGCTGGTCACTGTTCCAGCTGTTCCAGGCCACACGGAAAGAGATCTCCACCTGCAATAAGCTTTGGGCCTGGCCAGGGGCTAAAACTCATGGGAAAAGCATGGAAAATTCCTAAAATTCGATGATTGATGATCATTGGAAACCATTGGAAACCATTGGAAACCATTGGACACCATTGGAAACCATTGGAAACCATTGGAAACCATTGGAAACCATTGGAAACCATGGGAAACCATTGGAAACCATGGGAAACCATTGGAAACCATTGGAAACCATTGGACACCATTGGAAACCATTGGAAACCATTGGAAACCATGGGAAACCATTGGAAACCATTGGAAACCATTGGAAACCATGAGAATGATGAGAATGGCTAGAACGTCTCTCAAAGTTTGGACAGAGCCATTTTGATCCATGTTCTTCCAGTTTTTTCCAAGCAGTTCTTGATGAATCAGCGATTTCATGGTGGATTTTCATCCGCGAACTGCTGAAGCTTCTCATCAACACAGTGCGCAGTTCATTCCTGATTGCAAATGATGTAAATGGTACACTATATAATATCTATATATCTATATATCTATATATCTATATATCTCTCTATATATATATATCTATATATCTATATATATCTATATATATCTATATATATCTATATATATATCTATATATATATATATCTATATATATATATCTATATATCTATATATATATATCTATATATATATATCTATATATATATATCTATATATCTATATATATCTATATATATCTATATATATCTATATATATCTATATATATCTATATATATATATATCTATATATATATCTATATATATCTATATATATCTATATATATCTATATATATCTATATATATCTATATATATCTATATATATCTATATATATATATATCTATATATATCTATATATATCTATATATATCTATATATATCTATATACATCTATATTGCTATATTTCTATCTATCTATCCATCTATCCATCTATCTATCCATCCATCTATCTATCTATCTATTTATCTATTTATCTATCTATCAATCTATCAATCTATCAATCTATCAATCTATCAATCTATCAATCTATCAATCTATCAATCTATCAATCAATCAATCAATCAATCAATCTATCTATCTATCTATCTATCTTATCTATCTCTATATATATATATATCTATGACATAGCGTGTGTATCGCTGGTTTGATATGGATCGACCCAGTATGGGAACCCCGCTTTTCTTCAGCCAAGTTTCGGGAAGGGATTCTTTGAGGCGATCGTTGGGTCATCGTTGGGTCATCGAAGGGGACATTTGGGTTTGTCAAGACAGATGGCCCCCCAAAATCCAACGGTTTACCATTTAAAACTGCCATAAAACTACCCATAAAGTGAAGTGAATCCCAGATTTCAGAGCCCATTTCACCATATTTCACCCATGGCGCCATGGAAAAAAGGCTGAATTGCCGTGACGTGGACCATCGCAACACCTCACGCGAAGAGAGGTTGGGAACTGTGGACGAGGCACCCAGGGTCTTCGGGGTCCAGCAAGGCTCACCAGAGGTGCTGGTTTGAAGCATCTACTATCGTCACCTGTTGGATATTTGGGAATATATACATATATCTACAGTACCTATATCTGGTGAATAAATATACATCTAGACGTACTATAAATGAATATCTATGTATACATATTTATTTCTCTGTATATGAGATATGATTGCATGATGAATTATCTTGCACATACGCAGTTGTACTACAGAGTATATAGACGCACATTGAGGATGGCACAGGATTTCTGCTGCAGCACACATGTTGAGTCTGTCATGCGCCTTTGGGGTAAAGAGCTTCCTGTGCTGTGATCAGACACACTATCAGAAACTCGTTGTGTGATGGACGCTCTCTTGACCATTTCAAAGCACACAACATTCAAACATACACACAGAGACAAACACACACACACACACTCTGTTGACATTTGTGCAAAGAATTGTTGTATAGATAGTACAATCTAAACTTATACATCTTTATTATGAAGAAGATCATATGCACAAGCTTACTGAATACTACTTCTGTGGTGTTACTGTTCTCTTTCGATATTTCCATTTTTGCGCCGGACCTGTGCAGGAGGGTGAAGATGTCTCTCCCTCGCGGGTGACTTCTCGATCGCGAGTGAATTCGCCCCTGGCCCGTTTCTAAGGATTCAAGAGACCTGCCACGGCAAAACGGGTCTGGGTCAAAAACGATTCGCAGCCAGGGTTTTTGGCCATGGATTCTCTCACAGATTCCATGGCTTTAGTTTCAACTGACCAATGGTGAGGCAAATCCCGGGCCATAAACACCCCCCAATTCATCACCATCCCAGTCCCAGGCCGAAAGTGAAGTCAACGGAGTCAGCGTAGTCAACGGAGTCAACGGCTATCAGGCCAGCTATCGCCGGCATTTCTGGGGTACCAATGGGTTTTGGCCATGGATGTTTCTGTTGGAAAATAAACAAAGGCCATCAGAATTTTGGATGGTAAGAATGATTGCTGCGAATCAGTTTGAGTTGTCTGGCACCCATCCTTTCCTGTGATTTCGAGACGTGTTGCACTTGGTTTCCATTTGTCCTACTTGTATCAGTGGTTCTTGGTTTCATATTTGTATGATGCTCCAAGCAGGAATTCCGCGACCAGGAGCCCGTTATATCGGTTACATCTCTAATTCTTGGTGGTTTTATCATACACAGGTAATATATATAGGTGCCATAGTCAAAACTTATATAGGAAAATTGCCCATATTGAAGGGGGATGGTCAGGCCATGAAACAAACTTGAGGATTCCCATTCTCACTATTCTCAGATTTTTCGGACGGTACCATCAAAAAACCACCATGTAACTTGACCGTGGCACACATTTTCTGTATATCTCCAGTTCAATTCTATTTTTTGCTTTATCATATGCAAAAAAAATAAATATCTATGATTATCTATGTATAACAACAGTATATCAAACCAGAGGATCACATATCTGGATGATTTTTTTCATGACCTCACATCGTGATGTCACATGAATGATGGTGAATGTCTAGGGGAATAATCTCATTTCAGCTATTTGCAGGAAAGTTAATGATTGTACTTCAGCCGGATTATAGATTATATATAGATGATAATAGATTATATATACATACTATATATGTATTATATCACCCTGTACTATATTATATTATCCTATCCTATATTATATTATATTATATTACATTATATTCTATCATATACTACTATATTACATTATATTAAATTATGTTGTGTTATGTTTTATTATATCATATCATGTCATATCATATTATATCAAATAATATTGTATTTTGTGACATTCTATGAACTTGTATTAACTTGTATTATATTATATGACATCATTATTTTATATTGTATTATATTTTATTATACTATATTATGTTATGTTATATTATATTTTATTATATTGAATTATATTATATTATTATCATATTATATCATATCATATCATATTATATTATATTATATTATATTATTTTATATTATAAATGAATAAATACATATATATATATATATATTGCTATATTATCAAAGGAAGTTTCATGGTGACGGGATATAGGGTTCTCACTAGTTGCTACGCCAACCTTTGGCTCAAGAACACCGCTGCTAAAATAGCGAGTTGCATATTCTCCGTTCATGGTAGCGGAGCGATACGCTCCAGGGTCTTAGCAATGGACCAACAACAAGCGGCACAGGTCCTCCAGTCGCTCCAGGAACTACAGACCGAGGTCAATCGACTAAGAGGCCGAGAAGCTGAACTGACAGCACAGGTCGCTTCTTTTGGTGCCGGTTCGGCTGCTTCAGCTGGACCTGGCAGTGCACTGGCACAGTTGGTGCAGTCACAAAAGGAGCTTGTGGACGCCCTTAGATCGAAAGAACAAGTCCGGTTGGTCGACAACAAGGGCCTTGGCAAGCCCGACAAGTTTGATGGGACAGCCGAAAGATTCTTGTCATGGAAAATCAAGACGTCCTCCTATCTTGCAAGTGTTCGCAAAGACCTTCGTGAGATTCTGGTTTGGGCCGAAGATTGCGAACATGCAATCACTGCAGATGACATCGACAAGGCTTTTGGGAGTCAAGCAGATGCCATTGACCAGGTGTCGAACATCAGTGAATTGAGACGCGAGCTTTGGGACGCGCTGCTAATGCTGACAGAGCGTGAGCCCTTTGACATCGTGCTGAACACCGGGGAATGCGGCATCGAAAGCTGGAGAAAGCTCACGCGGAGGTACGACCCATCCACTGGTGGTCGCAAACGCGCTCTCCTCAATGCAATCTTGTCACCGGCTCGATCCAAGATGGAAGATTTGCCGTCCAACCTGGAGAAGCTTCTTGACAGCACCAGACTTTATGAACGTCGCAAAGACGCATCTGGCAACCGAACGATGTTGGCAGAAGACATCAAGATCAACGTGATTGAACGATTGGTGCCGGCAGAGCTCGAGCGTCATCTCGTTCTCAATCGAGATCGCTTCAAGACGTTCGAGTCCATGCTGTCCGAGATCCAGTCCTATGTGGAACATGCCACCGGCAACAAGATCAAGGTGGTGAATAGCCAGCCCTACGACGCACATGGCCGTGGGGACGATCCTAAGGATGTCGGAAGCTTTGGAAAAGATGCGAAGGGAAAAGGTAAGGGCAAGAAGGGAGCTGGAGGAAAACCTGGAAAGGGAAATGCAACAGCTGAGAAGAGAACATGTCACAACTGCGGACGCCCAGGACATCTGCGGGCAGATTGCTGGGCACCTGGAGGCCCCAAACATAAGGGGACGGGTGGCAAAGGCAACAGCAATCAGAATAAGGACAAGGGCAAGGGCAAAGGCAGCCCCGGAAAGCACAAGCAGAAGCCCAAAGGAGGCAAATCTGTGAACAATGTCGAACAAGGTGAACCAGAAGCAGAAGACTGGGACGCAGCTGATGGCGACGATGATCAACAAGCAGCAAATGGTTTAACGCTCTATGGTGTTGATGGGCCACCACATGACGAGGATGACGACGAAAGTTTCCAGGTCGATCCCGAGTCCGAGGAGTCGGAAGCCTCGACAAGTCGCAGAAGGTGGTTTTCTTTGCCTCACCCACGTGCGTCATGGCCTGAAGAGTGGGACGACCCCGACTATGATGGACCGAGTGGATCGAGTGGCTCAAGACCCCTTCGGTCGCTTCGACTGGAGGAGGTCACCGAGCACGAGACCACTACATCCAAGTCCGCGTCTTCCAAGGCACCTCGAACGCCACAGGGAAGACCCAAGAGGGGCAGAAGTCCAAAGAGCTCAGCACCAAAGAGAGGCAAAGCAAACAGATCAGGGCCAGTCACTCCGGAGTCAGCACTCCGACGCTTTCGAATGACTTCGATGACACCACCACCAAGGAGAAGGTTGAGGCATGGGCCACAGACTCCAGAAGAACTTCTTCGTAGCTCTACACCTTTGCCAAAGACACCACCGACACCTATAGCATGGCCTGCATCACCTCCACAACAGCCGATAGCCTCGCCCAAGACTCCACCAGGACCACCACCAGGATGGCAAAGCCAAGTAGCTTCACCCAAGACTCCGCCATGTCCACCACCGGGATAGCAAAGCTCTCAGGTGAAGCCACCACCACCTGTCAAGGCATCATCGGCAGCTTCGACTTCAGGTTCTCGACTTGTCCAGATGCTGAAGGCTGCGCTGAGTTCACAAATCCGCAAAGTCCAAGAAGAAGATCCTGGTTCAGGAGATGGCCAGGCAGATGCGATGTTAGCGGCTTTGAGGACTAGATCTGTCAAGGCACCGCACATCACAAAGCAGAACATCAGCGATCCTTCTTTCCACGACTCGAGATACCATGCCGAGATTGCCAAAGGTGTTGCACACAATGTGGCCTGGAGAAATGAACGTTTGAGAAGACGTGCAATCGTCCACCGACGAGGAGGAGAAAAGGCACGTGCGGCTGAAAGGATTCGACTTGACAAAGAATGGCATGAACGCTTTGACAACCCAGAAAATCCAGAAGGCATAGTGAGAATCGAGGATGAAGACAACTTGGATGCGGGCATCGAGACGGTGGTTGTGGGCAAAGCTGGTCAGAGCACAGTGATAGACTTTTCAATGGAAGAGCGGAAAACTTTGAGGCAGTTCCCGGACGACGAGGCCAAGTTGCTGCGGAAGGATCCCAAGAAGAAACCCATGACCAAGCGTGTTCGAAGCGTTGGGTACAGGGTGAAGAAGAATCGCCACCGCAATGTGGCGCGCAAGATGGCGAGGAAGAACCGACCAGCCTTGGTTCTGAAGGAAAACACTGAAGTGAACGCAGATGAAGATGATGATGAAATGGAAGAGGTCTACATCGAAGAGCCTGATGAGCCTCGAGACCGACCAGGCAGAGGAGACCCCGATGGTGGAGCTGGATCGGCTCCTGCTGCAGTCTACAGCTTGGGGGCCTCTGACGACTGGCGAAAATGGGAACGAGCAGAGTTGAACATCGACACCGGTGCTGCCATCACTGCAGTACCACTTGACTTCGCCAAGGACTACCCGAGGAGCGAGTCCAATGGAGCAAGCTACAAGGCAGCCAATGCGGAACCCATCGAAGATCAGGGAAGTGTGAAGCTGGTGGGATACGACGAATCTGGCAACAAGATCCCAATCGATTGCCGAGTTGCAGATGTGCATCGGCCACTTCTTTCAGGTTCCGAGATCGCCAAGAACTACCACATCGCCCTTGGACCATCTTCGGGGAAATTGATCCCAAGAAACACTCCTGCGGGACGGGCCTATTCGAAGGCCATGAAAGATCTGATCCGAGATTATGGCGATTCAATGCCCATTGTGCACAATCGCCGAGGCATCTATGTGTTGGACTATTGGGTGTCACCTTTTCAGGGGCATCCTCAAGAGGAGTAAGACCACAAATCAACGCTGTTGGCGAGGATCCAGCTGTTTCAGCCGGAGCCGATGCCATGGAAGATGGAGGCGATGTTTCAGCCGCTTCGGCCGGAGCAGGG
>CAMXCT020005776.1:0-10474 GCA_947184155.2 Cladocopium goreaui
TTCTTTCTCGGCGGAAAACTTCGGTGGGAGTCTAGAGGGGCAAGGGGGGCCAACAAGGGGCAGTACAGTATTCAATACAATCATTCAAATGGAAGCCGGCCACCTGCGCGAAAACCCACAAACTCCGCAACAGCAAGAAACACTTCAAGCAATCACCTATAAGGCTGCAAAATGTTGATGCGCCTTCTTTTAGCAGCAAACAATCAAGCCACCAGACGAAACGAAATAATAAAAAGCTACCTTCAACTGGGTTCAAGCAGCAACCGATATGCACCCCGCTTGCCCCAACAAGAAACCAAATCATCTACAAAACAGCTTCCTCCGACGGGCCCAATTCTGGGTCCGGAAAACATTCTCAAACCGGCTTTGCAAAAAAGGGCCTCCTAGTGCCCTTCCCGGCCGCCATAAGACACAAAAGATTCTTGAAACAAAAACGTGCGCTCTGCAAACCTTGATACAAAAAACTTCAAAAATGAACTTAAAAACACGGTCCCAAAAATGGGACCGCCGGGGTTCCCATTTTTGGACCGCAATGCACTTGCTTTAGTAAACGAACAACGAAAAAGCCACTTACGGTACCATTTTTGGGGACCGTCTGGCGGTACCAAAAATGAGACCGCAAAATCGCAAAATCAACAGCAAAGGCCGACCCGTGCAACGAACAAAAAATGACAACTGCGTTTAGTTAAGCAACAAGCATATAGAGTTGGAACAGAGGAGGCCCGCACATGCGAAGCCTGATTTCAATCGACTTTCCGGCCCCAGAAATGGAACCTGAAAGCGCACATGTGGCATCAGCTGTCTCCGTTCCCTAGCTCCAATGCGGCGATTGCAATGCAGCACCACCCAGTCAACATTCACCAATCCGTCGCTACTCCGGCTACTCCGCTACTCCGTGGTATGTCTTAATTCAATTACCCAATGTAATTGACACGATATCGAAACGATTGCGGAGTAAGAGAGCCTTCAATACTTCCCCTTCCCACATCTTTCCCTAAGCAGATTCTTACTCCATCCCGTTTTAAATTAATACTATTAATTAATAACGGGATTGACTGAAAAGATCATAATTCATGTTCTTTCTGGGCTGAAAACTTCGGTAGGAGTCTAGAGGGGCAAGGGGGGCCCACAAGGGGCAGTAAAGTATTCAATACAATCATTTAAATGGAAGCCGGCCACCTGCGCGAAAACCCACAAACTCCGCAACAGCAAGAAACACTTCAAGCAATTACCTATAAGGCTGCAAAAGGTTGATGCGCCTTCTTTTAGCAGCAAACAATCAAGCCACCAGACGAAACGAAATAATAAAAAGCTACCTTCAACTGGGTTCAAGCAGCAACCGATATGCACCCCGCTTGCCCCAACAAGAAACCAAATCATCTACAAAACAGCTTCCTCCGACGGCCCCAATTCTGGGTCCGGAAACCCTTCTCAAAACCGGCTTCGCTCAAAAGGGCCTCCCTAGTTGCCCTTCCGGCCGCCATAAGCCACAAAGCTTCATTGAAACCAAAACGTTGCGCTTCTGCAACCTTGATACAACAAACTTCAAAAAATGAACCTAAACATGCACCGCTTAGTAAAAAAAACAAAAGAAAAGCTCTTTCACGGTCTCATTTTTGGGACCGTCTGGCGGTACCAAAAATGAGACCGCAAAATCGCAAAATCAACAGCAAAGGCCGACCCGTGCAACGAACAAAAAATGACAACTGCGTTTAGTTAAGCAACAAGCATATAGAGTTGGAACAGAGGAGGCCTGCACATGCGAAGCCTGATTTCAATTGACTTTCCGGCCCCAGAAATGGAACCTGAAAGCGCACATGTGGCATCAGCTGTCTCCGTTCCCTAGCTCCAATGCGGCGATTGCAATGCAGCACCACCCAGGCAACATTCACCAATCCGTCGCTACTCCGGCTACTCCGCTACTCCGTGGTATGTCTTAATTCAATTACCCAATGTAATTGACACGATATCGAAACGATTGCGGAGTAAGAGAGCCTTCAATACTTCACCTTCCCACATCTTTCCCTAAGCAGATTCTTACTCCATCCCGTTTTAAATTAATACTATTAATTAATAACGGGATTGACTGAAAAGATCATAATTCATGTTCTTTCTGGGCTGAAAACTTCGGTAGGAGTCTAGAGGGGCAAGGGGGGCCCACAAGGGGCAGTAAAGTATTCAATACAATCATTCAAATGGAAGCCCGCCACCTGCGCGAAAACCCACAAACTCCGCAACAGCAAGAAACACTTCAAGCAATCACCTATAAGGCTGCAAAAGGCTGATGCGCCTTCTTTTAGCAGCAAACAATCAAAAAAACAGACGAAACGAAATAATAAAAAGCTACCTTCAACTGGGTTCAAGCAGCAACCGATATGCACCCCGCTTGCCCCCAACAAGAAACAAAATCATCTACAAAACAGCTTCCTCCGACGGGCCCAATTCTGGGTCCGGAAAACATTCTCAAAACCGGCTTCGCTCAAAAGGGCCTCCCTAGTTCCCTTCCGGCCGCCATAAGCCACAAAGCTTCATTGAAACCAAAACGTTGCGCTTCTGCAACCTTGATACAAAAAACTTCAAAAAATGAACTTAAACACGGTCCCAAAATGGGACCGCCTGGCGGTCCCATTTTTGGGACCGCATGCACTGCTTAGTAAAAGAACAAAAGAAAAGCACTTTCACGGTCCCATTTTTGGGACCGTCTGGCGGTACCAAAAATGAGACCGCAAAATCGCAAAATAGCAAAGGCCGACCCGTGCAACGAACAAAAAATGACAACTGCGTTTAGTTAAGCAACAAGCATATAGAGTTGGAACAGAGGAGGCCCGCACATGCGAAGCCTGATTTCAATTGACTTTCCGGCCCCAGAAATGGAACCTGAAAGCGCACATGTGGCATCAGCTGTCTCCGTTCCCTAGCTCCAATGCGGCGATTGCAATGCAGCACCACGCAGGCAACATTCACCAATCCGTCGCTACTCCGGCTACTCCGCTACTCCGTGGTATGTCTTAATTCAATTACCCAATGTAATTGACACGATATCGAAACGATGGCGGAGTAAGAGAGCCTTCAATACTTCACCTTCCCACATCTTTCCTAAGCAGATTCTTACTCCATCCCGTTTTAAATTAATACTATTAATTAATAACGGGATTGACTGAAAAGATCATAATTCATGTTCTTTCTGGGCTGAAAATTTCGGTAGGAGTCTAGAGGGGCAAGGGGGGCCCACAAGGGGCAGTAAAGTATTCAATACAATCATTCAAATGGAAGCCGGCCACCTGCGCGAAAACCCACAAACTCCGCAACAGCAAGAAACACTTCAAGCAATCACCTATAAGGCTGCAAAAGGCTGATGCGCCTTCTTTTAGCAGCAAACACTCAAGCCACCAGACGAAACGAAATAATAAAAAGCTACCTTCAACTGGGTTCACCAGTCAGCAACCCGCTATGCACCCCGCTGCCCCAACAAGAAACAAAATCATCACAAAATAGCTTCTCCTAACGGGCCATTCTTTTTCCGACAACATTCTCAAACCGTCCTTCGCTCAAAGGGCCTCCCTAGTTGCCCTTTCCGGCCGCCATAAAGCCACAAAGCTTCCAATTGAAACCAAAACGGGCGCTGCTCAAACCTTGATACAAAAAACTTCAAAATGAACTTAAAAACAGGTCCAACAATGGGACCGCCTGGCGGTCCCAGTTTTGGGACCGCATGCCCACTGCTGAGAAAAGACCAAAAGAAATCACTTTCATTCACGGTCCATTTTTGGGACCTTCTGGCGGTCCAAAAATGAGACCGCAAAATCGCAAATAGCAAAGGGCCGACCGGGCAACGAACAAAAAATGACAACTGCGTTTAGTTAAGCAGCAAGCATATAGAGTTGGAACAGAGGAGGCCCGCACATGCGAAGCCTGATTTCAATTGACTTTCCGGCCCCAGAAATGGAACCTGAAAGCGCACATGTGGCATCAGCTGTCTCCGTTCCCTAGCTCCAATGCGGCGATTGCAATGCAGCACCACCCAGGCAACATTCACCAATCCGTGCTACTCCGGCTACTCCGCTACTCCGTGGTATGTCTTAATTCAATTACCCAATGTAATTGACACGATATCGAAACGATGGCGGAGTAAGAGAGCCTTCAATACTTCACCTTCCCACATCTTTCCTAAGCAGATTCTTACTCCATCCCGTTTTAAATTAATACTATTAATTAATAACGGGATTGACTGAAAAGATCATAATTCATGTTCTTTCTGGGCTGAAAACTTCGGTAGGAGTCTAGAGGGGCAAGGGGGGCCAACAAGGGGCAGTAAAGTATTCAATGCAATCATTCAAATGGAAGCCGACCACCCGCGCGAAAACCCACAAACTCCGCAACAGCAAGAAACATTTCAAGCAATCACCTAAGGCTGCAAAAGGCTGATGCGCCTTCTTTTAGCAGCAAACAATCAAGCCACCAGACGAAACGAAATAATAAAAAGCTACCTTCAACTGGGTTCAAGCAGCAACCAATATGCACCCCGCTTGCCCCAACAAGAACAAATCATCTACAAAACAGCTTCCTCCACGGGCCCAATTCTGGGTCCGGAAAACATTCTCAAAACCGGCTTCGCTCAAAAGGGCCTCCCTAGTTGCCCTTCCGGCCGCCATAAGCCACAAAGCTTCATTGAAACCAAAACGTTGCGCTTCTGCAACCTTGATACAAAAAACTTCAAAATATGAACCTAAACACGGTCCCAAAAATGGGACCGCCTGGCGGTCCCATTTTTGGGACCGCATGCACTGCTTAGTAAAAGAACAAAAGAAAAGCACTTTCACGGTCCCATTTTTGGGACCGTCAGGCGGTACCAAAAATGAGACCGCAAAATCGCAAAATCCACAGCAAAGGCCGACCCTTGCAACAAACAAAAAATTGCAACTGCATTTATTTAAGCAACCAGCATATAAATTTGGAACAGAGGAGGCCCGCACATGCGAAGCCTGATTTCAATTGACTTTCCGGCCCCAGAAATGGAACCTGAAAGCGCACATGTGGTATCAGCTGTCTCCGTTCCCTAGCTCCAATGTGGCGATTTGCAATGCAGCACCACCCAGGCAACATTCACCAATCCTTCGCTACTCCGCGCTACTCCGCTACTCCGTGCTATGTCTTACTTTCAAACTACCCATGTAATTGAACGATATCGAAACGATTGCGGAAGTAAGAGGCCTTCTTACTCACCTTCCAACAGATCTTTCCACGCAGATTCTTACACTCCCACATCCCGTTTTAAAATTATACTCATTAATTAATAAAGGGATTGCTGAAAAGATCATAATTCAGTTCTTTCTGGCTTAAAAACTTCGGTAGGGTCTAAGATTTGCACAGGGTTCCCCAAGTGGCAGTAAAGTATTCAATACAATCATTCAAATGGAAGCCGGCCACCTGCGCGAAAACCCACAAACTCCGCAACAGCAAGAACCACTTCAAGCAATCACCTATAAGGCTGCAAAAGGTTGATGCGCCTTCTTTTAGCAGCAAACAATCAAGCCACCAGACGAAACGAAATCATAAAAAGCTACCTTAAAACTGGGTTCAAGCAGCAACCGATATGCACCCCGCTTGCCCTAACAAGAAACAAAATCATCTACAAAACAGCTTGCTCCGACGGACCCAATTCTGGGTCCGGAAAAGCTTCTCAAAACCGGCTTCGCTCAAAAGGGCCTCCCTAGTTGCCCTTCCGGTCGTCATAAGCCACAAAGCTTCATTGAAACCAAAACGTTGCACTTCTGCAACCTTGATACAAAAAAACTTCAAAAAATGAACCTAAACACGGACCCAAAAATGGGACCGCCTGGCGGTCCCATTTTTGGAACCGCATGCACAGCTTAGTAAAAGAACAGAAGAAAAGCACTTTCACGGTCCCATTTTTGGGACCGTCTGGCGGTACCAAAAATGAGACCGCAAAATCGCAAAATCCACAGCAAAGGCCGACCTGTGCACCGAACAAAAACTGACAACTTGCGTTTAGTTAAGCAACAATCATAATAGAGTTTAAACCGAGAGGCCCGCACATGCGAAGCCTGATTTCATTGAACTTTTCCTGCCCCAGAAATTGAACCTGAAAGCGCACAATGTGGCATCACTTCTCCGTTCCCTAGCTCCAATGCGGCTATTGCAATGCAGCACCACCCAGTCAACCATTCACCAATCCGTCGCTACTACGCCGGTAACTCCGCTACTACCTACTCGTGGTATGTCTTAATTCAACTACCCAGTAATTGAAACAACGATATCTAACTATGCGGGATAGTGAGAGAGGGGAGACTAGAGTGGGGCACAGAGAGGAAGATGATCCAAGAGAAAGCGAAAAAAGGATGGTAAGAGTGCAGTAAGAGAGCCTTCAATACTTCACCTTCCCACATCTTTCCTAAGCAGATTCTTACTCCATCCCATTTTAAATTAATACTATTAATTAATAACGGGATTGACTGAAAAGATCATAATTCATGTTCTTTCTGGGCTGAAAACTTCGGTAGGAGTCTAGAGGGGCAAGGGGGGCCCACAAGAGGCAGTAAAGTATTCAATACAATCATTCAAATGGAAGCCGGCCACCTGCGCGAAAACCCACAAACTAGCAATCACCTATAAGGCTGCAAAAGGCTGATGCGCCTTCTTTTAGCAGCAAACAATCAAGCCACCAGGCGAAACGAAATAATATAAAGCTACCTTCAACTGGGTTCAAGCAGCAACCGATATGCACCCCGCTTGCCCCAACAAGAAACAAAATCATCTACAAAACAGCTTCCTCCGACGGGCCCAATTCTGGGTCCGGAAAACATTCTCAAAACCGGCTTCGCTCAAAAGGGCCTCCCTAGTTGCCCTTCCGCCCGCCATAAGCCACAAAGCTTCATTGAAACCAAAACGTTGCGCTTCTGCAACCTTGATACAAAAAACTTCAAAAAATGAACCGAAACACGGTCCCAAAAATGGGACCGCCTGGCGGTCCCATTTTTGGGACCGCATGCACTGCTTAGTAAAAGAACAAAAGAAAAGCACTTTCAGGGTCCCATTTTTGGGACCGTCTGGCGGTACCAAAAATGAGACCGCAAAATCGCAAAATCAACAGCAAAGGCGGACCCGTGCAACGAACAAAACATGACAACTGCGTTTAGTTAAGCAACAAGCATATAGAGTTGGAACAGAGGAGGCCCGCACATGCGAAGCCTGATTTCAATTGACTTTCCGGCCCCAGAAATGGAACCTGAAAGCGCACATGTGGCATCAGCTGTCTCCGTTCCCTAGCTCCAATGCAGCGATTGCAATGCAGCACCACCCAGGCAACATTCACCAATCCGTCGCTACTCCGGCTACTCCGCTACTCCGTGGTATGTCTTAATTCAATTACCCAATGTAATTGACACGATATCGAAACGATGGCGGAGTAAGAGAGCCTTCAATACTTCCCCTTCCCACATCTTTCCTAAGCAGATTCTTACTCCATCCCGTTTTAAATTAATACTATTAATTAATAACGGGATTGACTGAAAAGATCATAATTCATGTTCCTTCTGGGCTGAAAACTTCGGTAGGAGTCTAGAGGGGCAAGGGGGGCCCACAAGGGGCAGTAAAGTATTCAATACAATCATTCAAATGGAAGCCGGCCACCTGCGCGAAACCCCACAAACTCCGCAACAGCAAGAAACACTTCAAGCAATCACCTATAAGGCTGCAAAAGGTTGATGCGCCTTCTTTTAGCAGCAAACAATCAAGCCACCAGACGAAACGAAATAATAAAAAGCTACCTTCAACTGGGTTCAAGCAGCAACCGATATGCACCCCGCTTGCCCCAACAAGAAACAAAATCATCTACAAAACAGCTTCCTCCGACGGGCCCAATTCTGGGTCCGGAAAACATTCTCAAAGCCGGCTTCGCTCAAAAGGGCCTCCCTAGTTGCCCTTCCGGCCGCCATAAGCCACAAAGCTTCATTGAAACCAAAACGTTGCGCTTCTGCAACCTTGATACAAAAAACTTCAAAAAATGAACTTAAACACGGTCCCAAAAATGGGACCGCCTGGCGGTCCCATTTTTGGGACCGCATGCACTGCTTAGTAAAAGAACAAAAAAAAAATGCACTTTCACGGTCCCATTTTTGGGACCGTCTGGCGGTACCAAAAATGAGACCGCAAAATCGCAAAATAGCAAAGGCCGACCCGTGCAACGAACAAAAAATGACAACTGCGTTTAGTTTAGCAACAAGCATATAGAGTTGGAACAGAGGAGGCCCGCACATGCGAAGCCTGATTTCAATTGACTTTCCGGCCCCAGAAATGGAACCTGAAAGCGCACATGTGGTGTCAGCTGTCTCCGTTCCCTGGCTGCAATGTGGCGATTTGCGATGCAGCACCACCCGCAACATTCACCATCTTCGCTACTTGTACCTGCTACTCCGCTGTACTCCGTGGTATTCTGAAGTCAACTACCCAAGTATTGAACCACGATAATCGAAAACATGGCGGAGTAAGAGCCTTCCATCCTCACCTTCCCACATCTTTCTAAGCAGAATTCTTACTCCATCCCCGGTTTAAAATTAAACTATTAAGTAATAACGGGATTGAACTGAAAGAAGCTAATTATGTTCTTTCTTCTTTTCTGGGCTGAAACCTTGGGTATGATCTAGAAAGGGCAATGGGGGGCCCACAAGGGGCATACAGTTTCATACACTCATTCGAAATGGAAGCCGGGCCACCTGCGCGAAAACCCAAACCCCGCAAACAGCAAGAAACACGTCAAGCAATCACACTTAAGGCGGCAAAAGGTTGATGCTCCTTCTTTGAGCAGCAAACACTTCAGCCAACCATAGAAAACGAAATAATAAAAACTACCTCCAACAAGAAACAAAATCATCTACAAAACAGCTTCCTCCGACGGGCCCAATTCTGGGTCCGGAAAACATTCTCAAAACCGGCTTCGCTCAAAAGGGCCTCCCTAGTTGCCCTTCCGGCCGCCATAAGCCACAAAGCTTCATTGAAACCAAAACGTTGCGCTTCTGCAACCTTGATACAAAAAACTTCAAAAAATGAACTTAAACACGGTCCTGGCGGTCCCATTTTTGGGACCGCATGCACTGCTTAGTAAAAGAACAAAAGAAAAGCATTTTCACGGTCCCATTTTTGGGACCGTCTGGCGGTACCAAAAATGAGACCGCAAAATCGCAAAATAGCAAAGGCCGACCCGTGCAACGAACAAAAAATGACAACTGCGTTTAGTTAAGCAACAAGTATATAGAGTTGGAACAGAGGAGGCCCGCACATGCGAAGCCTGATTTCAATTGACTTTCCGGCCCCAGAAATGGAACCTGAAAGCGCACATGTGGCATCAGCTGTCTCCGTTCCCTAGCTCCAATGCGGCGATTGCAATGCAGCAACCCCCAGGCAACATTCACCAATCCGTCGCTACTCCGGCTACTCCGCTACTCCGTGGTATGTCTTAATTCAATTACCCAATGTAATTGACACGATATCGAAACGATTGCGGAGTAAGAGAGCCTTCAATACTTCACCTTCCCACATCTTTCCCTAAGCAGATTCTTACTCCATCCCGTTTTAAATTAATACTATTAAGTAATAACGGGATTGACTGAAAAGATCATAATTCATGTTCTCTCTGGGCTGAAAACTTCGGTAGGAGTCTAGAGGGGCAAGGGGGGCCCACAAAGGGCAGTAAAGTATTCAATACAATCATTCAAATGGAAGCCGGCCACCTTCGCGAAAACCCACAAACTCCGCAACAGCAAGAAACACTTCAAGCAATCACCTAAGGCTGCAAAAGGCTGATGCGCCTTCTTTTAGCAGCAAACAATCAAGCCACCGGACGAAACGAAATAATAAAAAGCTACCTTCAACTGGGTTCAAGCAGCAACCGATATGCACCCCGCTTGCCCCAACAAGAAACAAAATCATCTACAAAACAGCTTCCTCCGACGGGCCCAATTCTGGGTCCGGAAAACATTCTCAAAACCCGCTTCGCTCAAAAGGGCCTCCCTAGTTGCCCTTCCGGCCGCCATAAGCCACAAAGCTTCATTGAAACCAAAACGTTGCGCTTCTGCAACCTTGATACAAAAAACTTCAAAAAAATGAACTTAAACACGGTCCCAAAAATGGGACCGCCTGGCGGTCCCATTTTTGGGACCGCATGCACTGCTTAGTAAAAGAACAAAAGAAAAGCACTTTCACGGTCCCATTTTTGGGACCGTCTGGCGGGACCAAAAATGAGACCGCAAAATCGCAAAATAGCAAAGGCCGACCCGTGCAACGAACAAAAAATGACAACTGCGTTTAGTTAAGCAACAAGCATATAGAGTTGGAACAGAGGAGGCCCGCACATGCGAAGCCTGATTTCAATTGACTCTCCGGCCCCAGAAATGGAACCTGAAAGCGCACATGTGGCATCAGCTGTCTCCGTTCCCTAGCTCCAATGCGGCGATTGCAA
>CAMXCT020005777.1:0-10460 GCA_947184155.2 Cladocopium goreaui
TAGCCCTTATCAGTTAACTGGATCATTCCCCCGCACCAAGAGTCATATCCCCGAGACCCCTACCCTCTGGCAATCTAACATAGTTATTCAAAATATGCTGCGCGTTGCACAGTCTGCAGCCAACTCTTGGCTGTCTCTTGACTCCATATTTTGTTATCGGAAGACTGGCGCACCAGCCAGTTGGTTCACCGGACACTCGTGGACCAGAGGGTATAGTTCTACAGAACTAGGAACCCGGCGCATAGACGGTTGTGGCTCAAATTGAGGATTGAGCATCATCCAGCATTGATTTTCAGGTGTATACACATTCCATGGCTGAATTCCATTGGGAAGTTAGCAAAGTTGTGTTTTCGCCTCAGCCAAACGATAATCCGCCGACCCCGGCCTTGGCCAAGGCAGGGGCGGCGCCTGGGACCACCGCAGGTGTGGAACTTGTCTTTCTTGGCAACAGGCATCCCAAGGCCACATCAATGGCTTCTTATGGGCGTCCAAGCTTGCCGTTTGCCAGCCCCTAAACCCTTAAAACCATCCAAACGCTCCAAGCGCTCCAAACCCTCCAAACGCTCCAAACCCCTAAACCCGTTCTTCTGGGCGTCCAGCGCAGGCAATAGCTACCCGATTCGCAGCCTACAGGCATCCCAAGGCCACATCAATGGCTTCTTATGGGCGTCCAAGCTTGCGGTTTGCCAGCCCCTAAACCCCTAAAACGCTTAAAACCCTCCAAACCCTCCAAACGCTCCAAACCCTCCAAACGCTCCAAACCCCTAAAACCCTTCTTCTGGGCGTCCAGCGCAGGCAATAGCTACCCGATTCGCAGCCTACAGGCATCCCAAGGCCACATCCATGGCTTCTTATGGGCGTCCAAGCTTGCCGTTTGCCAGCCCCTAAACCCTCCAAACCCTCCAAACGCTCCAAACGCTCCAAACGCTCCAAACCCCTAAACCCGTTCTTCTGGGCGTCCAGCGCAGGCAATAGCTACCCGATTCGCAGCCTACAGGCATCCCAAGGCCACATCCATGGCTTCTTATGGGCGTCCAAGCTTGCCGTTTGCCAGCCCCTAAACCCTCCAAACCCTCGAAACACTCCAAACGCTCCAAACGCTCCAAACGCTCCAAACCCCTAAAACCCTTCTTCTGGGCGTCCAGCGCAGGCAATAGCTACCCGATTCGCAGCCTACAGGCATCCCAAGGCCACATCCTAGCTTCTTATGGGCGTCCAAGCTTGCCGTTTGCCAGCCCCTAAACCCTCCAAACCCTCCAAACCCTCCAAACGCTCCAAACGCTCCAAACGCTCCAAACGCTCCAAACCCCTAAAACCCTTCTTCTGGGCGTCCAGCGCAGGCAATAGCTACCCGATTCGCAGCCTACAGGCATCCCAAGGCCACATCCATAGCTTCTTATGGGCGTACAAGCTTGCCGTTTGCCAGCCCCTAAACCCTCCAAACCCTCCAAACGCTCCAAACGCTCCAAACCCCTAAAACCCTTCTTCTGGGCGTCCAGCGCAGGCAATAGCTACCCGATTCGCAGCCTACAGGCATCCCAAGGCCACATCCATGGCTTCTTATGGGCGTCCAAGCTTGCCGTTTGCCAGCCCCTAAACCCTCCAAACCCTCCAAACGCTCCAAACCCTCCAAACGCTCCAAACCCCTAAAACCCTTCTTCTGGGCGTCCAGCGCAGGCAATAGCTACCCGATTCGCAGCCTACAGGCATCCCAAGGCCACATCAATGGCTTCTTATGGGCGTCCAAGCTTGCGGTTTGCCAGCCCCTAAACCCCTAAAACGCTTAAAACCCTCCAAACCCTCCAAACGCTCCAAACCCTCCAAACGCTCCAAACCCTCCAAACGCTTCTTATGGGCGTCCAGCGCAGGCAATAGCTACCCGATTCGCAGCCTACAGGCATCCCAAGGCCACATCAATGGCTTCTTATGGGCGTCCAGCTTTTTCTGGGCGGCCCAGCGTGCCGTTCGCCAGGCATTCGCAGCCAACAGGCATCCCAAGGCCACATTAATGGCTTCTTATGGGCGTCCAAGCTTGCCGTTTGCCAGCCCCTAAACCCCTAAAACGCTCCAAACCCTTCAAACGCTCCAAACCCCTAAAACCCTTAAACATGCGCTTTTTCCTTCACAGCGCCGTCCTTGACAGAAAACTTGTTCCCACACACCGTGCAATTCCGCTTTGCCAATGGGTTCTTGTTTTTTGTTTTCAAACAAACCAAGAATGGAAGTGTACAACTGATGTGCACTAGTTACCGGGAAAGGCTGTCTCTTTTAGTTGGTTTCTTTTATTGGTTTCTCATCAATCGTTTGGACTTTGATTTTATTTGCGGCATGCCTTGTGTATTTCTTTTGCTTTCAAAGTCTCGTCACACGTGTGAACTGACATCAAATTGATAATTGATGCTTACACAATCTTACACATGCCCAGTTCCGCCCACACTGTCATGTTGGCTTCTAGGAATGGCCCTTACAACCTCCTCGCCGGGATCTTGGATGGTCACAGGGGTATGTCTGAAAATGGGGTTTACGGTATACCATGGTACCCTAAAATTGGGTCTTTCTTTCTTTCTTTCTTTCTTTCTTTCTTTCTCCCTCTCTCTCTCTCTCTCTCTCTCTCCCCCTCTCTCTACAGGACCCCCCAAATAGGGGGTCGGCGGCACCAGGGCGCTAGCCCATTCTATAATTTTAATGCGTTTTTTGAAATGGCGCACCTACATTGTCTGTGCAAGGACTTGCTTCGTTCTTTCCTCATCTGACAGCATCATTCCTGCGGCAGCAGGTCTTCCAAGTGTTCTAAGAATTTGCTCGGGCTCACATCCCAGTGACGTAGCAGTAGCGTAGCAGTAGCGTAGCAGCGACGTATGTACGCAAGGTATATGAACGTTAATATCTCCCCCACCCCACACATGCCCAGTGACGTAGCAGCAGCGTAGCATCCACGTATGTACGCAAGGTACATGAACGTTAATATCCTCCCTCCACCTCACCCTTGCCCAGTGACGTAGCAGCAGCGTAGCATCCACGTATGTACGCAAGGTACCTGAACGTTAATCCCCCCCACCTCACCCAACCCCCATATAGCTAAAATATGTATTTCGGTCCACGGCCGTCAAGGCGCCGGGTACCAACTACAACTTCCTCAGGAAAAATGGCGGATGTCAACAAGCAACAATGGTCGAACCTAAGGCCAAGCTTTGAAGACTCGATGGCAAGGTCACCCACTCCAGGTTTTGGTTGAATTTATTGTCAAAACTCAAGTTTTCAAAACTCGATGACGAGGTCAACTGCTCCAGGTTTTGATTGAAATTGAGGCCAAAACTCACGCCTAGAAGCCAAATCTCAGACTTTGAGGACTCGATGGCAATGTCAAAACTGGCTCAGGTTTTGGTGGAAATTATGGACGAAATTCAAATTTTAATAACTCGATGGCAAGGTCAACTGCTCCAGTCTTTGGTTGAAAGTAATGACAAAACTCAAGCTTAGAAGCCTCGATGGCAAGGTCACCCACTCCAGGTTTTGGTTGAAATTAGTGTCAAAACTCAAGTTTAAAAAACTCAATGTGTAGCGTGCAATGTGGATGTGAGTCCCAAATGTCACATCAAAACTATCAAAGATTGTAAATAGTAATCAAGTGCATCAACAGTAGTCGCACACTACAGATAGGCTACCTGGCCAGTGTCAGCTTGAAGTTGTTGAGGAAATTGACGGAATCCAAATCAAAGCCCTTGGGAATTGTATACGTATAAACTAATAATCATGTGTACACACATATATATATATATATATACATAGATATAGAGAGAGATAATATTGTGAAATTATTATATATATATATATACATACCAGTAGTACTGCACAAGGCTGTGGCGGAAGTGTCAAAAATAGGAAACCTATAGGAGAGATTAGTTTCTGTGAATCACGGATGGCAGAGCAAATCCACTGATGGACCGACAGGGGATTGGAGCTGTGTTTTTTGGAGTGGTTGCAATGGTTGCAGTGGTCACCAGGTCGGTCACCTCACCCACAACTGCTCGATGTAGTGTGGTGTAGCGCAGCTGTAGTTGTAGTTGTAGTGTCGTGGAGCTGTAACTGTGGTGTAGTGTAATTAGTGTAGTGTAGTTGCAGTTGCATTTGTGGTGGTGTAATGAATGTAGGGTAATGTAATGTAATGTAATGTAACGTAATGTAACGCAATGTGGGGTAGGGTAGCGTAGTGTAATGTAATTGAGTGTGGTGTGGTGTGGCATGGTGTAGTGTGTAGTGTGTTGTGTGTAGTGTCGTGTCGTGTCGTGTCGTGTCGTGTCGTGTCGTGTAGTGTAGTGTAGTGTAGTCGCGTCACAACGGCGTGCAATTTTTCATTTCTCATCTGCCAACCGGCTCCGCACCCGCCGCTTTAGCGAGCGTACTTTTCGACTCTCCGGAGCCACAAATCATTGGAAAAACACAGTGTTTCGCGCCTTTCCTACCTTTTTCGCGCGTCTGCATCTTCTTTCTTCTGACTCTTTCTCTTCTCTCATCTGCTCTCTTCTACTCTTCTCTTCTCTCTGACTCTTCCCATCTCTGCTTTTCATCTGTCCATATTGTTGGAAGTTTGACTTCTAAACGTCCTTCGATAATTATCTGCATCATGGTAAAATAATCTGCATCATGCTTTGAGACCCAATCAAACAAGCTGTAAACCAAGCAGTCACAGCCTCAGCCAGCAGTTCAGTGTTCTGCTCCAGAAACCTGCTGGAGGACACCAAAGGCCGAACACAGAGTGGCATCCGAGAGCATTAAACCGCATTATAAACCATCCCATATATGACCATAAATGGATAGTTGAATCACCCCAAATGGTAGGTTTATTATTAGGCTTACCACAGCAGTTTGCACCAGCAAATTGAAATAGTGGATGCTTACCTTGTCATCATCAACCTCTCCTCTGAGGATCAAACCCTTGGCAAGTCAAGATCTGCCAGAAGTCACAAAGCCACATTGCCTCGGCCCAATGGCACACCTGGTAAGCCCGGTACAACCACTTACTCCAACTCCCTGTGCATCGAGAACCGATGCTGTTCACCGAGCCCCTGACCTTTTTTTTGGCTGAAGGCACGGAGCGAATGGATCGTGAAAGACGCAACGAGGCCGTTGCGAACAGATTCCCAGAGATCAAGAGAGAAAGCAAAAGCGTGATACAAACATTTGCAGAACTTTGGACTTGTCAACATCGAAAATGTTTCAGCTTGCGCCAAGACCACGGGAAACATGTCAAGTTCGCACAAGCTCGGAGAGGTTGCTGAAGCCAACAAAAGGCAGTGGATGCAGTGGATGCAGGACCAAAAGCTTCCATGGGATAGTGCAAACCTGTGCGAACCTAAACACTGTCACAAATGCAGCTCCAATTTGAAGGGTTTCTCAACTCGAGTTTTTCCTAAGTTGGTTACTACTTAGAAATCTGGGGTTCAGCATTACAATTTGTTCTTTGGGTACAATTTATCAATGGTTATTGGTTATTAGTCAAATTTGAGTAAAACCCAAAATGAGCATGGTTAAACAATAAATAAGTCCGAATTGTATGGAATTGGTCTTGGGTTTACCACATTTACGACATGGAGGTGCAACTGCATTCGACATTCAAAATGACTGTCAGGTCTGAGGAACACCGCCTTTGCCGGCCTCATCCGGATCTTTTACGGTGTGAGTGCCCCGACCTGCCACGTTGGTGTTGCTGGCGAAACCCCAGGAATCCAAGAATCAAAATGAAGTGGATTTGAAGGGAAATACTTGCAGATTTGAGTGGGTCCAAAAAAACCTCGAATTCCTGTCAAACATTCAAAATTAAGCAAGTTACAAGAGAAAAAACACCATACCTTCAACATTTCAATAGCGCTGGATCTTCAGGGCTTCCATGCAGCCTGCCGCTTGCACTGCCAAGATCAGTGGCGTAGCACCCATTGCCCGAGCAAAGTCCTTCGCACAGAGAGTAAACCTGTGACCGTATCCAAAACAAACGAAGCCAGAAGCTAATGACCGGTATTGCACAGCTCCTTCATGAAAATTTGTGTTCTTGCAACAAATCAGGAAAGGAGACTCTTCCAAAGGAATCAAGAGGAATCAAGAGGGTGCATCCCCAACCCCAGTTTTTCCCTCGTTTGGAACTGTCCTGGAGCCGTGCGTTGCTACCTGCATTGGGAAGATTCGTTCGGGATGCAGCTGGCAATGATCAAAAAGGCACAGACCGCCCACCAAACTTTTGAACGGAACCGCCAAATCTTCATGTGCGTGTGTATATATATAGGTATTTCAGGTGACAGGTGTGTTTGTGTCCATCAATAATGGGATCTAGTTTCTGCCCGTGGTTCCTTTCGAACAGTTTTGATGGACTCGGGAGTCTGACAGACAGGTCTGAAATCTTCGGGCCTGAGCCAATGGCTTTGACCTCAGCTTTCACTTCCTGGCGTGGCGAAAGGATGCGAAAGGTTCCCACTGAGATTGGAAGGATTGGAAGCCGATTGGAAGGATGTAAAGACAGCAGATTTGAGGTTTGACATAGACTCATTAGACTTGATAGGTTTGCAAGTTTGAACTTGACAACCCAAGAGGACCCAAAAGGATCCAACCCCATGACCCTGTCGCTGCCCACCGTGTCCAAATCGGGGAACGAGACCAACTCCTGACAGATCACTTCAGCAGTGGCAGCTACATTGGAAAGATTTGGAGAACATCCACCTATAGGCTTGACCTCTACAATTAAGCTGCAATGTCTCTCCGTGCATGAAAATACAGGAGGCGTTGCAGATGTGTCCTTGAGCGCTGCCATCTTCAATCCCCATGCCTCAAGAAAAATAGTGTTCAGAACGCCCGAGCATGCATCCCACCATGACGAGTGACTCGTGACTCGGCCTCACCCTACCTTTTTTAACTCCCAGCAATCATTGGCATGCAAACAGTTCCGAGAATGCTCTCTATCTTTGCAGCTGAACATGTATTAAAGATCTCCTTTGATCTTATGATCAGGAAAAAAACATTCACACATGGCACGAACAACATGGCTTCATGGCTAACCACGACCAAAAACAGGGCTCCGGACCGCTGCACCTATGAGTGAAGTCACCAAGGAGGCGCGCGCTCCCCGTCCCCTCGTGGCCCACCTGCACCGGCCAATCCCAATGGATCAGTGGGTTGATACTTGGAAAACTATGGGCAAACCAGGGGAAAACCATGGGAAACTGACATGAGAATGCTGATTTCGATGAAATCCTAATAAATCTCAGGGTTTTCCCCTACAAATCATCACGCTCATATGGGAAAAATTAGATCTCCTACAATTAAGTTAAATGGATTATTCCGCTATCATACCTAATATATTCTAGTAATAATAATAATAATAGTAGACATCCCAGATATTTCCGATGAAGTGATTTCGGGTATTCGCCTAGCAAGTCTAGTAATATCCTGATAAAATCCAATAATGAACTATATACTGATCCAGTTTGTTTTGTGCGGTTTAGTATGATGCAATTACCCCTTACCAGTAGTAAACATCCCAGCAATCATCCCGATGATCATCCCAGTAGTAGCCCTCATTCAGATTTGGATCCAGATACCTTGAATTTAGATCCAGATACCTTGAATTTCACATATATACATAGAAATCTATTTAGGTAGATAGATGCAAATGTGATATGACATATATCTATGCACGTAAGTCTCTTTGCAGCCCCACTCCGGCTATTTTTCGTCCACGATCGTTTCGACTTCTTCTGCGCTCGCTTGGCAGCCGCTTCCGCGGATCGCTTACGCAAGTCACCCTCACGCAGCTCCAGAGGGGAAAGTTCAAGAATGAGGGGATAGTGTGAATCAGCATCGTTGTCTGAAAGTCTCAACTCCTCACTTGTCCAGCGCTCCGCCACCGCGCCTTTCACTGCGCCTCGCAGCTGAGGCAACTTGGCGAAATTCAGCAGCACGCAACAGATCTCCGCGCTGCGATCACCATGTAGAACCTCGTAACTCGCTCCCTCGAACTGCTCGATAACACAATCCACTGCATGACGAATAGCGTGGGGTTCTAAGTTGAAGTCGCCTGCAACGACACGATGTTTGTCTCGGAGCCCAAAAACAAAATAGTGTCTTTAATGCAAGCTTGCACGACTCGACGGAACGCTTCTCGTCGTTGTGGGCGTGCACTGTGGTAACCCGGAAGGAACTGAGGCCGGCTCGAGATATAACTCCACCGTTCGCTTCATTGACCCATTGCACCTCCGCAGACAGGCAAACTAATGAATGGATGCGATCACCTTGTTTGGCCGAATCCTTGTAGGGTCGCTCCATCAATCCATCCCAGGTCGGATATATACGGCTGAGATACTTTGTCCCTGTCTGTCCAGCTAGGACAGCCATGCATGACCCAACCCGGCCTAGACCCTCTAAGATGCACATGTCCCGTGCTTTTGCAATTCGGTGCAAGATGCCACAGGAGTGAGCTTCTTGAAGAAGGACGACCGAAAAATTGCCTGCTATGAAATCAGAAAAGCGCCGGCTGCGATCGATGAGGCCGACATTTGCGACCAACAACGATATCGTATTCGTGCTTTGCAAGTCTACGGGCAAAGTGCTCGAAGATGACGGCAACGCAAGTGACCGGTTTGTTGTAGGAGACGGATCCTTGTAACCGACACCCGTCTTGTCGTGGGCCACACGGTCTGACACCGGTAAATCTCCAAAAAAGTCCTGGGCATTGTTGCACTCTTCCCTGGAGCTGACAGCTGCAGCCGAAAATCTCCCAACACTGCCGCGCATGGGCCGTATCGGCGCGGGCAGCCAAGCTGGAGGCCAAGCTTCATTGCCCCAGCCGGGCGTGTGCAAAACCATGTCTCTGGAATCCTGCGGGTCATCTTCCTCTTGCGCCATGCCCTGCGACCATGGCCAAGAGTGTGCCATGCTAGCAGGTCTACTAGTGTGTATACTTCCAAGTAGCACTCTGAACAGTTAGTAGTACCGTAAGGTAATGGTTAAGAGCACATATCCTGAATGGTTTGTGGAATTGTGAGTTGAGGATGAGTAGCACATAGAAAGAAGGGTTAGTGAAAGAGTATAAAGCATTAAGAAACCACCCATACAGGATTAGGAGAGGATCACGCATCTCGCATACCTGACATTCAAATCATTCAATGGCGATCATTGCACATAATTGGTGCTCATGGCTGCTGAGACTGCTGATTTCGGTGAAATCCTAATAAATCTCAGTGTTTTCCCACTTCTTATCATGGCCTCGGAAGCGCGAACCCGCTGAGATGAACATGGGATGCAGTTTTTAAAAAGAAACTGCTATATTCAAAGCCACCAAGGTAGAAGATATGAAACCCGCAAAACAAAGTAGAACATGTAAATTGGGGGCATGTAAAATCACAGCTTGGAATATTGATGACTATTAAGGATACAATGGGGATTCAAACCAATAATGCGATTTTGGGATATGTTGGGTGCGTCTGAAAATGTGGTATACCCCATGGCAATTTGATGGGGCAAATGATGAATGATAAACCAGTGCATTTAATGGGAGTCCTATTTGAAAACCAACCACAACAAAGCCACATGCTCTATGCTGGTATGTTGACCCGTGACAACAGAATTGTCAGCTACAAATGACCCAAAATCGTCCAAAATCCAAATATCTCGCAAATATCAGATAGTTTGTCAAAGGATATTCATAAACAATAGGCTTGGATACGCCCTTTATTTTCATGTTTTTTTCAAATACGTCCTGTGAGTAGGAGCCAATCAAAATCAAGGCCTCTGCCTCGACCATGATGTGCATCCCAGTGGATGTAAGTGGTCTAGAACATGTTTTAACCCTATAGCTATCATATGCTATCATATAATCCCACATATTAGTGGATTAATGGCTTAGTGATTTGTAATCCATTAATTCACCCATTTCATCTAAGTGGGGATATTCCACTATATTCCGCTAATCTGATTGGGAAAGTTTAACTTCATCTAATCGATGCCTTCAACCTGCACCCCATATACCCCATCGTCCAGGAACTGTAGATGTCAGGTCGGTAGATCTTCTCATAACATTTGGTCAAAGGCGAGCTGATGTACAGTGAACTAAAAAAAACTCGATTCCCTCAGCTCCTTCCTCTCCTGCGGACGACATTCAGAAAAAAACGAGGCACTTGGTCCCTGTGGCTGTTACCCGACCTGCAGGGGCATCTAGCTATTACTGATATCCCCACATATCTGCAAAAAACCTACCAACCAAGTGAAATAAACATAAATAAACAAAGTAATCATGAGTTATATGAGTTACGTTATATGTTTTAATCAATAACAGCTCAACTAAAAATATATGAATGTAAAGAACATGGGAGTTTTATATCACCTACCGTCAAGATGCATGCATATTTTCCCAGCAAGCCACATTGGATTACAACGATTACGACCAGCTGATCGACGTCGCCTTCTCGAGTTCACGG
>CAMXCT020005778.1:0-10459 GCA_947184155.2 Cladocopium goreaui
CTGTCTGTCTGTCTGTCTGTCTCTCTCTCTCTCTCTCTGTCTGTCTCTCTCTGTCTCTCTCTGTCTCTCTCTGTCTCCGGCGCAGTCTTCTCCGGCGCGCTCCCCCAGCATCCGGCTGGGGTCGGCGGATTTTGACCGATACACCCATACTCATGTAGAGGGGGTTCTCACGCACTATTCTGGAACACACTAATCCAGCAACATTCTGAGTAAACTAAACTTGGGGTCGATTGGGATGGACCTGATGTGTAAGTTCATAGCTGCCCATCATAGTGTGAATGGTGGCTTTTCGCCTTGCTAATGCATTGGAGTACTGGTGTTTTTTGCAACAGTAACGGGTGTATATTCAGGCAGTTGTGCTTTTCCAGCTCGTGCCGGTGTTTTTTGCGACGGTGGTGTTCTTTGCAACAGTTTCCCGGTGCTTTCTGCCACAGTCCCCGGTCTTTTAGCAGAAAACACCGCCGCCCCGCTCAAAACACACCATCCCAAGCAACAGTTGATGCGAGTAAGTTGGAGGGCGTGCGTGTTTGCACTGGACTTTAAGGATCTTGTATGGCTTGCCCTATGCAGATCGAATCATAAGACACCACGCCATACATCAACTGCTGAATCCGTGTTGATGATAGCTTTGGTATGGCTGAAGCATGGTGGTCTCAAGTTTCATCTTCGTGTTTGTGGTTCAATTTCCAACCTCTATTGCGTGTTGAAAACATGTGAAACCATGTTTAAAGAAATGATCTTTGATGCTCAAATCCCGAAAAAAGGACACCCCTTTGGTTTGATCAAACCAAACCATTTTTTTCTGTTTTTTTTTTTCGGAACGCACTCCCCATATTTTTCTTCGAATTCACGTCCCCATATGCTGAAGAAATCTCCACGTTGCCATGGCTGTTTCAACGTGGCCATGGCTGGCCATAGGAGCTCCGCAGTCGCATGGCGCGCTGCGAGGAGTTGGAAAAGGAGCAGCTCCAGCTGCGACAGGAACTCTCCAGAGCCACTGAGGCGAGTCGCGTCGCGCAGTCGGGTCGGTGAGTTTGTGGAGGATCCTTATGGTTGATGTTTATTAAACAAATATTACTTTATAGCTAGGTATAGTAGGTGAACATAAAAGATATTGACATATATAGATTATAAATGATTATAATTGTTTATAATTGATGAATAAGTTAAAGGCCAGTGAATTAGGGTTATCATCCCAGTTTTAGGGTTTGTTGTGTTGTAATTCCTCGGTGAATTGGGAATGCCTGAATTCCAGCAAGCTGGGGAGTAAACACAATTGAAAAACCACACTGGGCTGGGGTAAGAATCAGCAGTTGAGGGATCTAAATTATAATCCGTTGTGGGTCACAAACGGGCCTTGCAATCTACGAACGCAGTTAAAACCCCAATTGAATACCCAACGGAAACTTGGAGATCGGCCTTGTTGTAGAAACATCACGGGGTGCGACCCTCCATAAAGCTTCCAAAGGACCAGCAAAAGTGTGCTCAGCAGCTGGCAGAGCTTCAAACTCGCGCGAGGCAAGCGCAGGACCTGAAGTTTGCAAATAAAATCAGCCAGAGATTGTGCGGTGCCTGTGGGTAAAGATCAAGAGAATTCAAAGTATAAAGTATATATGTCAATCTTCAACATCCCCCAAGATGGAGACTGTAGGTGAACACCTCACTTATGGATACTTACGGCCCATTCTGTTCCTACTAGCAATGTTCCTAGCTTGTGTCAAGGAGCGTGCAGAGCGTTTGCAGCAGCAGCACCAAGAGGCTCAAAGTGAGGTGGAAAGGGCCACAGAGGAACGCAAGCGCATTGAGGAGGAGCTACAGGCGAGCTGTCGAATTTTAGGGGTGTCAAAGGCCCTGTGACAGAGGGATTGATTGGAAGATATTGGAAGGGAAGGTCATCCATCGTCCACCTGGCATGTTGACCATTGGTGGTCCCAATGCAAAATGAGAGCCGGGTGCCTACCAGGAAGCAACAGTTGAACGAGCAAAGTTGGAAGAAGACGTCGCGGCAAGTAAGGCAGCTGTTGAAAAGGCAAGCCGTTCCTTGCAGGTCAATCATCTCCAGCGGGTTTCGTTTTGCCAGAAATTTGGGTTCTTGGATGGTAGTCCCAGTATGTCTCAGTCAGAAAGATGTTCACGAACCATGGTGTACCATGGTGATAATATGTTGCAATGTGGGCAACCCAATGCCATAAACCGACCATTTGGGGATGGTGACCAACGCAGGCCGAGACAGCGGAACGCCTGACCCGGGCAGAACTGGATGTTGCGACCTCCAGAAGGGCTGAGTTAGAATGCCAGACCTCGGCAGCTCAATCCGAAGCCGACTCAGCGAGGAGGGGGTGGCTGAGGTCATGAGGGGTTGACTCTGGATGGTTTTTAAAGATAGTTTTGACTTAGGATATATCTCGGGAGTTTACGAACATCCCCAGATAATCTTCACTATATAATCTATATACTTTTCCCTGAAAAATTGGGAGGTGTGGATTTTCAGGAGGAGACTGATTAACAAATCCTAAGTTATTTGGGTCTCACACACAGACAGATTTTCATGGTTTGCCACCACTGGAGTGCCTCGAGGATTGCCGCAAGCTCCGCACAGCAACGCCTCGCCAAGTCGGAACTCCTACAGCAGCACCTGGCTGAAGCTGGCCGCAGCCTTTCTACGGAACTGAAACGCAGGCGCGGAGCCTTTTCGACGTTATATTTTCTGGAAACATGTGCATGGCAGGGAAAAAGTGGCCCCAATATGTACTTCAATCCAGATGGGGTCAAACTTCCCGCCGGGTGGGAAACTGAACCCACGTTTTGTCTGTTCTTGGCGTTCATATGATAGACATTGGATGCCAAACGCATGGTTTTGGCACACATTTCAGTTGATGATATTCGCCGTGCCACTGTGTTTTGGTTTTTTTCTTGCGTTTTGCAATGTTTTCTGCATTCATGAGCTTCCAAAAGCAGCGTTTTTTTTTTTTGGGGTAGTTTTCTTGAAATATGCAGGTTTTAGCACATCTCTGCGCGCGTCTTACAAGTTACTGGACAAAGATGCTACAACGTATCAGGAACGTCTTACAAGTTATAAGACGAAGATCTTACAACGTATCAGGAACGTCTTCCAAGTTACTGGACGAAGATCTTACAAAGTAGCAGGAACGTCTTACAACGTATCAGGAACGTCTTACAACGTATCAGGAACGTCTGACAAGTTACTGGACGAAGAGCTTACAACGTATCAGGAACGTCTTACAAGTTATAAGACGAAGATCTTACAACGTACCAGGAACGTCTTACAAGTTACTGGACGAAGATCTTACAAAGTATCAGGAACGTCTTACAACGTATCAGGAACGTCTTACAACGTATCAGGAACGTCTGACAAGTTACTGGACGAAGAGCTTACAACGTATCAGGAACGTCTTCCAAGTTACTGGACGAAGATCTTACAACGTATCAGGAACGTCTTACAAGTTACTGGACGAAGATCTTACAACGTATCAGGAACGTCTTACAAGTTACTGGACGAATATCTTACAACGTATCAGGAACGTCTGACAAGTTACTGGACGAAGATCTTAAAGATCTTACAACGTATCAGGAACGTCTGACAAGTTACTGGACGAAGATGTTAGGACGAAGATGTTTCAACGTATCAAGACATCGTGATTCACACCGGAGGCCACAGGACGTTATTACATCCCCCCGCAAACCCCCCCAAAACCACCCCCAACCCCCCCACAACCCACCCAAAAACTTCCTCTTGAAAAAATGATCAAATACTGGTTCGGTTTTCCACCCGTAGGCTCAAACTTGGGGACCCTACTTCACCAGTTGCAAGAATAACACCATGTTCAGTTTGTACTTTGTACATCACATATGTTGACATCCTGCATCACCCTGAGATCGATTTGAAATTGAGCGCCAACATCACCTTTTTCCTTCAATTGTCCAACTGGATCCAGCTGCCGTATACCTGCCGTTTTCCTCCATTTTCTGATTCACCGGCTGCCTGATGACATGGGAATTTCCAAAGTGCCAGGCCTAGACGCACTTTGGCTATTGGTTGGTTGGCTCATAGAGGGGTTTCCCCCATTGAAAAACAACCAATAGGTAAGTTATAACGAATGGGCTTGTCTGAAAATTGCACATCCTCAATTCATCTCAATTCCAACGGATTCTCATGATTTCCCCCATGACATTGTTGCACTTCAGCTCAGACGGGTCTTTGTTCTTGTTGAAGTGCAAATAAGTATATAAAGCGAACTAAATATTATATATATATATATTATATAAATATATCATATATTTATCTTGCTATCTATCTTGCTATCTATCTATCTATCTACCTATCTTGCGATTCTATTCTATTCTTATTCTTATGCTATTCCTATTCCTATTCCTATTCCTATTCCTTTCCCTTTCCTATTCTATTCTATTCTACTCTACTCTATTCTATTCTATTCTATTCTATTCTATTCTATTCTTATCTATCTTATCTATCTTATCTATCTTACCTATCTATTCTATCTTATCTATCTAGTCTATCTTATCAATCTATTTTATCTATTCTATCTTATCTATCTATTCTGTCTTATCTATCTTATCTAACTTATATATCTAATCTATCTAATCTATCTTATCTTACAGTATCTTATCTTACCTTATCTTATCTTTCCTATCTTATCTGATCTTATCTTATCTTATCCAATAGATCTAATCGATCTAATCGATCAAATCGATCTAATCGATCTAATCGATCTAATCGATCTAATCGATCTAATCGATCTAATCGATCTAACCGACCTAATCGACCTAATCGACCTAATCGACCTAACCGACCTAATCGAGCTAATCGATCTAATCGATCAAATCGATCAAATCGATCTAATCGATCTAATCGATCTAATCGATCTAATCGATCTAACCGATCTAACCGATCTAATCGATCTAATCGATCTAATCGATCTAATCGATCTAATCGATCTAATCGATCTAATCGATCTAGTCGATCTAATCGATCTAATTGATCTAATCGATCTAATCGATCTAATCGATCTAATCGATCTAATCGATCTAATCGATCTAATCGATCTAATCGATCTAATCGATCTAATCGATCTAATCGATCTAATCGATCTAATCGATCAAATCGATCAAATCGATCTAATCGATCTAATCGATCTAATCGATCTAATCGATCTAATCGATCTAATCGATCTAATCGATCTAATCGATCTAACCGATCTAATCGATTTAATCGACCTAATCGACCTAACCGACCTAATCGACCTAACCGACCTAATCGATCTAATCGATCTAATCGATCAAATCGATCTAATCGATCTAATCGATCTAATCGATCTAATCGATCTAATCGATCTAATCGATCTAACCGATCTAATCGATCTAATCGATCTAATCGATCTAATCGATCAAATCGATCTAATCGATCTAATCGATCTAATCGATCTAATCGATCCAATCGATCGAATCTATCTATCTATTTATCTATCTATCTACCTATCTATTTATCTATCTATCTATCTATCTATGTATCTATCTAGCTAGCTGTCTGTCGGTCGGTCTGTCTGTCTGTCTGTCTGTCTATCTGGACAGACGGACGGACGGACAGACAGACAGACAGATTGATATGATATGATATGATATGATATGATATGGTATGATATGATATGATATGATATCATTATTGACACAGGTACATCACCCATAAAAGCTAATTTCCTCCGGGTTCCCCTCATCCCAGCCCCTTTTTTCGTATACCCAGCCCGGCTCCAGGTTGGAGCTCTGGGATAAGGTGCTGCTCCAGGGGCTTCCAGCGGCCGCGCAGCAGCTCGAGGAGGCATTGTCGGGGGATGTGGCGCCCACGTTCGCGCAGGCCACGTGTCGAGTGGAGGACGGAGGGTGTGGGGCCTGGGGAGGTTGGGGTGGCGTGGGGATGGGGGATGGGATGGGATGGGGATGGGGGGGATGAACTTGGATGATTTTGGGGCTGTGTTTGACATGTCCTTGATTTTTGATAAATCTGCCCACTTTTGGGAGGCAGAATTTTGGCCTTGACCGCTATGTCTGGCATGTGGGCAGTGTTTCCGATTGTGAGGAGGGTCCCAGCGATGGACATGACTGGAAGAAAGCAGAGAGCCCCACCAAGGATGAGGACTCGGGATTTCATCCATGGGGGATAAGCTACCAAAACTACCACCATTTGAAAAGTGCGCGATCCAGGGAATGGCTACCGGTTTGAGTCATAGAGGGATATTACTCAGATGCAAGCAACCCTAAAATTAGATGCATGTACAGTGTTTAAATGTAGATATAGATACAAATACAAGTGAGAGCATGGGCAGTATAAATATACATATCGATACATATTGAAATCAATCAGTAGATACATAAGTAGATAAGGGAAAAAATGTGCGCACACACACAGAGGATACACGCACACACACAGATATATATATATATATACACACTGCTAAATTTCACAAACCTAGTCCCATGACTGGAGACTTGTACTTTAACTGGTGGCCATAAGAAAGAAATACCAACCATGATTATTTTGAGGTTTGGGAATATATATGCTGCCTCAACAGGCATGCCCTGAATTATGCAGAGAGAGCTTTCAAGGGATGATAAAATATGAGAAATATACCTCCTATCATTTGCCCAGGAACTCAAGGCCGTGCTTTGCGTCGATGTGCAACTAGGAAGATCCAGCAACAGATCCAACAGCAATGAGCGATGCTTCAAAACAAGATAAACGATCAATATTTTGGCTAAAACTGTGCAGTTAAAACTAGCAGGAAAAGGACTCAGCTACCAAAGGACAACAGATTTGTCTGTGCAAATTGAAGCGGTCTGGCAAAACATTTTCAACAAACAATAAACAATCAAAAATAAACAGAAACCCTTTTTGTCATTTACCATGGCCTGCTCGATGCTTGCAATGGCCGTGGCTGCAAGAAATTCGTTGCTGCTTTGTGGGCCCTTGATCTTTAGGGAGGGGGGTTCCGATTGCGTTGGCAACTACACATCTGGAATGACTAGCCTCGCATCGTTGATCCAACGATTGGAGGCATGTGTTTTCCTTTCTGTTCAAAATTTGTTTCCGAAGCTTACCTTTCTGGTGACATGCATGCATTTTGAGATGTAGTTTGTGGCGTTTGTGAGTCCAGGGCAGTTACAAACACGTAGCATACACTGAGCATGCACATGATATGGCATAGTACGTATATATGGCATATTTCCACATAACTGTTAACTGTTGGCCGTTGATCATCTGGAATGTGGCATGTAGCATAGGATATACTATGGGCTTTGTATGTACTGTAGTGTGTAGGTACAACATGTGCGCAATATGTAGATATTTGTATATAAACCCTTGCAAAGTAAGATGGATTGTATGTGTTGTTTGAAATGGTTTTGCCAAGAATACCTTTGGCAGGTCACACAAGGTGATCAAGACCAACAAGGTCAACAAGGTCAGATTCAGCGCCAGCAGCCAAACCAGTCCAAGAAGGGTCGAAACGCTGGGAATGATCGTTGGAAGTTGTTGGACTCATTGAGACCCACAAGTACCACAGGAGGACCAGGGCATCCTTTCTACAACCTTGTCCAGCTTGCAAAACTTCTCAATGTGTGACTAGTCGGTGAAAAAAACAATGTTATGTGTAAATTATGTTGGGGTCTGTTTGTGGCATGCCATACCAATCAATGGTTTACGTTTACTTGTCGGTATCTGTTGTCTTGCATCACCAATCACCAATCACCAATCACCATCACCATCATCATCATCATCATCATCTTCTTCACCATCATCATCAATCACCATCACCATCACCATGACCATCACCATCACAATCATGATCATGATCATCATGATCATCACCAGTCATGAGTCATGATCATCATCATCATGATCATCATCATCATCATCTTCTTCTTCTTCACCATCATCACCATCATCATCATCATCATTTTATTAATAATTAAAGGGAGCCTCCATGTTTTGCGTTCTCAGATGTGGCAATTGCCTCGGTGAAGATGCGATCCCGACGATCTGTGTGGATTTGACTCACTTGACACATTTAACGAGGGAACTGCAGTTAGAACTGCAGTGAGAACAGAGACAGACTTGACAAATTCAAAGAATTCAATGTCGAGAAAACGGACAGCAAGAAGAAACGGACAGTAGGCGTTTTTTATTTTTAAAATCCATCAACTGGGAGGGAGCGACACGCTCTATGGTGCGGAAGTTTCAAAAGCACATCTCTCAGTTGATGGTGGCGGATTTCAAACAAAGCATTTCGGGTTCATGGGTTCTATGGTTAAACAATTCTTATTGTCCGTTCTCCGCTTTCTTTCCGTTCTCGCATTTGTGTAGTGAAGGGTTCATAAAAAGGTGGCAGTGGATGATGAGGGGAGCGAAAGGCGAAATAAGCAGACCCTCGCATTCACTGTCATCTTTGTAAATCTAGATTTTTTTAAGGCACAGCATCCACCGCCAACTTCAACCATCAACGACGTGGTTGAAGTTCCCAGCAACAACAAGCAATGACAACACTGACATCAAATTTACGAGACCACAAAAATATGAGACCCTCCCTCACCTGACATAAAATTTAGGAGACCTTCAACCAACACCCCATAAACAATCTTGCAGCAGAGGCTGCCACGGGCTTGTTCAAGCAGCTTTGGCATATGCCCGAATGACAATTAAGCGGTGAAGTGCATGCACGGGCTGCAAACATGAGACTGAGATTCATGAAAACTAAATGGTGACATTCTTGCACAGGCTGAAAACATGAGACTGAGATTCATGAAAATTAAATGTGACATTCTTGCACAGGATGAAAACCTGGGGCCTGAGTTTCATGAAAATGAAATAGCGAAGTGCTTGCACAGGATGAAAACCAGGTGCCTGAGTTTCATGAAAATGGAGTAGTGAAGTTCTTGCACAGGATGAAAGCCTGGAGCCTGAGTTTTATGAGTGCCACTCTGGGATACCAGAAACGTTCCGCAAAGGTTTTCATTGGTTGCAGTTTGTACCTCATACACCATTGTTATTGAAGGATTTTAGCCCCAACTGGGGGCTAAACACCGGGTTGCCTGTCTAGAATGCTACAGCAACGGGTATATCATGATCATCATGATCATCATGATCATCATGATCATCATGATCATCATGATCATCATGATCATCATGATCATCATGATCGTCATCATCATCATGCTCATCATCATCATCATCATCATCATCACCATCCTCATCATCATGACCATCATGATGATCATCATCACCAGTAGCTTTGCCATCATCATAGACATCACCATCACATCGCCATCAGCATCATCACCATCATCCTCACCATTACTGTACCAGTATCATCATCAACTTTTTCATCATGTAATCATCATGTCACCATCATGTCATCATCATCACGTCATCACATTTTCATGTTAAAGTATGCCATGCCAACATGCTGCAAGGTCAATCCGACTACGAGATGCAGCCTATCTGAAAGAGGCTGTAGAGTCCATGCTGCAATTGCTTTTCTCGGACTATTCACAAGTCAGAGTAGCAAGCGCGGCGACTTTGAGCCGTGCCAGACGGAAGCTGGACGTAGCTATGATGTACTTGAGGCGACAAACCATCTCAGACATTGGAATCCCAAACCTATCTATCCAGTTGAGTTACTTGCCATGCAATTAGCCATGATTGACATGGGGAGGTCTGAGCAAGTACGCTAGTAGACTTAGTAGATCAGCTGTATCAGTAGCACTTGCTGATTCATCCAATTGTTTTGATGTAGTGGCCATAGTGGTAGGGGTCTTTGATCTTCTTTTTGGTATGTTCTGTTTGGTTCTATGAATTGGCTGGGCACATTATGTCATTGACAAACAGGGTATGGGTCAAAATTAGGTACCCCAATAATTGGATGGTCAATACTAAACTAGACTAACATCTGTGGTCCCCTAATTCTTCCATTTTGACCCACATCCAACAGATGACAACCGAACAGCTCAAGGTTTCGACGCTACCACGTTGAAGAAAGAAATCTTTGCAGTTGAAGAGTATTCAGTGAGGACTTGGGGTGGGCTAGCTGGGAGTTTGGTTGTATTGCTGATCACTCATGACTTTTGGTGATAAAGAAAGTATCGTCATGAAAAATGGCAATGGTTCAGCATGACCCAGCATGTTGTGTATAAACTTGTCTTGGTGTGGTATCTTATGTCTATAGTCTATAGATTGAATGATGGAATATGTGCTATAATTACTGGGCTGTTCAGACAACATATAGATTTCAGAACCAACATTGTTCAAAGTTCAACTGTTCAACTAAAAACTTTCAATGCACATGCTGCAAGTACTGCACCAGCCAAGAGAAACTATGGTTGATGGCATACATCCTGCATCGCCACCCACAAAAGTTATTGCAATTCCGTG
>CAMXCT020005779.1:0-55220 GCA_947184155.2 Cladocopium goreaui
GGGCGCTGTTCCAAGCAGCATTTCCGAATGGTCAGCAACCGATCGCTTTGCAGTCTGCGGCGGATCTGGTTGTTCGTGGCCGCACATGGCCCATTCGGAACTCGCATCGTGTTGCTGCCTCTACTTCGAAGCCAGCTGCTTCGAATGCTGTGGATTTTTACGCTGTTGGTCAAATGGCTGCTGGAATGATGGCTGCTGGATCACACGTGGGACAGCGGACGCATTCTTTAGCGGCAGCTCCGGCGACGCCTGCGGAGAAGCCTCCGAAGGTATTGCTGGCGTTGGAGGATGGTCCAGTGGAGGATGTTCCCGCAGCCGCGCCGCGTGCAGAGATGTCTGAGCCATCGGTTCCCTTTCCTTCGAAGACACGCTCTGACGGCGGTGCTGCAAATGTGGCGGCTTCTTTGGCCGCTTTGAAAGGCGCTGTGGCCAGCCAGGTCAAAGAGACAGGACAGAAGGCTTTGAAGAAGCCTGCGTCGCGTTTGCAAGCAAAGATGAAAGAAGATGGGTTGCAAAGGGAAAAGAAGTCGTCCTATGAGGTTCTGAAGAAACCTGCTTCCAAAGTGTCTGAGAAGTTGCGCAAGGCTGCTGATGGCAAGGCAGCTGCAAAGAAGGTGGCTGCATCCAGCAGAGCGAAGAAGCCAACAAAGAAGACGGACCAGAAGGAAAAGAAAGCTGCTAAGCGAATGCGGCTGTTAGCAACGTTGCCGCCGAAGATTCGCCGCAAGTACAAGGATGGCTGTGGCCGTTGCCGTTGGCGCAAGGAGTGCACGCTGAGCTGTTGGCGTCTGCGGGGATTTCTTTTCGAGTGAGAGCTGCAGTACTATATTGTGACGGATATATATATATAGCTTCATGCCCCGGAAGTGGAATCGATCGTTGCCATTGGCGCAAAGAGTGCATGCTGAGCTCTTGCCTTCTGCGGTTTTTATTTCGTCGGACAACATAAAGTTTGAACTTCTATAGATGGTATACTCTGTTCGGACATGTTCGGACCATATGGATAAGTCACGCTGTTGGGGTTTGGAGGCATGGGTCACACAGGGGATCACTCAAGACTGTTCATGCATTCTCACCATCTTACTTGGAACTTTGCCTTGCGTCATGAGTTGTTAGACTTGTTTGTTTGCAGGGTAAGGCTCAAACGGCGTGTCTGCGGCGCGCGCTCTCCGCTCTTTGGTGAGGCGGGCTACGTGGGGAGACCTTGTCATTTCCGCATGCTAGAACCCTGGCTCACGTCAGAGATTGGAGCCTTTTTTTTATTCTATGCATATATGTTATATAATATCATGCAATTGTATATTGCATCTTCCGACTTTCGCTTCGACGTGGAGTGGGAGGGTGTAATGCGGCAGCGCATCGTTCTACGAGGACGATGCGCTGCCTGGGATCTCTACGGGAGATTCGGGAAAAGATCCTACGTGGATCTGTATGTGGGTCTTACGTGGACCCATGGTGCATTGATCTCTACGGGAGGTCAATACAGGTGAAGATCCTACGCGGATCTTCGTGGTGGTTCCTACGAGGACCCACGGTGCACTGATCTCTACGGGAGGTCACGAACAAAGAACTTCTGTGGTTCTTCGCAGTGGCTCCTACGCGGATCCACGGGGTGTCAAACAAAAGGATCCTACGTGGTTCCTCGCTGTGGTTCCTACGCGGACCCACGTTATATTGGTCTCTACGAGAGGTCAACGAGGGATCCTACGTGGATCTTCTCACCCGTGGGTCTTACGTGGACCTATAGAGATGTCACCTACGGGGTGTCATCATCGTGCTTCGCCGCCGCGGCGTTGTCGGATGGCAACACCCAGAAGCTGTTGATCTTGGCTCGGTTCATACACAGTTATAATATGAGTTTCTGCATAGTTGAATTAGCAACATGTATATATTGCATTTCCCACTGTTGCCCTTGTTCCGTTCTACATACATGTTGTCTCACGCTTGCAGGTACGCATGTCTCCGGAGAGCGACTCCAGTGACTCGGAGTCAGTGGAAGAGGCAGCGGAACGGACGACCGAGAAGAAAAGTCTACAGAAGGACGAAGAAGAACCCAAACGTGCAAAACCAAGTCCGTTTGATGAGAAGGATAGACGTCGGTCCCACGCAAGGGGTCGCCGCCGGGGTCGGTCTGCCTCACGTGGGCGAGACCGACGCCGCAGGTCTCGTTCCCACGGGAAACGCAAGCGGCATTCTGACGGTCGGTCAGGCAGGGACACGGAACGGAAGGCACGGCGCAAGGAGGCCGAGCCAGAGGACAAAGGAAGCAAGCGCCCGGTGTCACCTCCTGGCAAGCCGCCGGAAGGAGCCGCTGTGGACTTGCGGCCAGCAAGGCGTGCGGAAACAGATGCGGGAACAGTTGCACCAAAAGTGAAGTGCCCACACTGTGGGAAAAAGCTGACCGCCCAAGAAAGTGGACAAAAGTTGCACATGTACCTGAATCTGTACTGCATCCGTTGCCAGCTGTGGCAAAAACTACCGGAAGGTAACCGGACGCAGGCAATGTGGGAGAACACGTTGCAACAGGCGAAGGTTATATGCGCGCAGAGGGCGAAGCAAGATCAGCGAGACGCTGAGGCTGCAGCGGTGGCACCTACGAGGTCCCAGGCAAGCCGCGTTCGCAAATCGAAGCCGTCCTTGCCCAAAGCATTGCCGCTGGATCCTCCGAGCCCAAGCGGCGGAGACACAGGGTCGGATCCACCGGAACCGGAGAAGCCTGTTGGTAAGTCCAAGAAGGCCAAAAATAGAAGCAGCGGCAGCGGCCGGCAAGTTACCATCAACATAGGATGGTGACGTATGCGTAGGAGTCGAAGACAGGACGCGCGCCGAACCGTTTGTGGAAAAAAGAAGGTGCGTTCTGTCGCCCTCACTGCGCCCCTCTTTGGGTACTCTAAATTAACTGGGCTCTGCCGTATTGTTGGCTGGTTTGAAACTTATTAATGTCATGACATCATGGTCTGTTGCAATGATGGTTCAAGGGCTGCTTCGTTTTCATATATTCGAGAATTTACCTTCATGCCGACGCCTTGCTCTTTTAATATATCAAAAGAAAACCTGGACGCTTTCCGTGCCGCGCTGCAAGCAGCGTCGTCAAGCCAGCCCGGCTGGTGGTCGACATGGGAAACCTGCTGGGTGAAGGTAAGTGAGACTTTGGACCAAGCAGAGTCTAGAGCCTACGAGGCCGCAGACACAGACGCTGCCAAGCAGTGCTGTCGTCTGAATCGTTTGATTCAGACGTGCCTTTCCCCGACCTGGGAGATGGTTTCGGCGGATCCGAACCTGGAGAAAACGATCCTCTGCGCGGTGTCGGATTGGACGGATGACTGGTCGAGGTTCAAGCACTGCTTGACCGGCTACCATATGGAAGAATTCCGCACCGTGGCAGCTGATTTGAAACGATTGCAAGAATATCTCATGCTTCTCCCGGAAGCGAGCTGGGCCTACGCGGCGGAAACGCAGGTTCTTCTTTTGCTGGCTGATTGTGAAGCTTTGCACCCGCAAGGCACGTAGGATGAGACCCGGAGGAAATTGCAATGTTCCTGGCGAGAAAATGTGTTGTCCGCGACTCGTCCGCGCAGATCCGCGGTTGTCCGCGGCACCAACGGAGTTAGGCCATGTCCGCGATGTCCGCGAGCTAAAGCAATTTAAACATAGAAAAAAAAGCTATGAAACCCTAGATTTGTCAGGTTGTCCGCGGAGAAAACGATGGAATCTGTTGTCCGCGGACGACAGGGAGTAAGCTACCTTTTCCGCAGCTTTTCCGGTTCGAGCCCTGTAGTAGTTCTCAGTGTTTGGCGGACCACTTCGTGTCTATCCATCCTGTTCCTTTGCGTCTTGCCATGGCGTCGGTGGAAGCTGAGCAGCAGGTGACCTACCGCTGCAGCCTCTGCAATCTGACCTACGCGGTCGACGCCGGGAGGCTGCACGGTCAGAAGTTCCAGTGCACGCCCTGTGCATCGGCCGATAGACTTATCCGGCGGGGTCTGGGCAGCAAGGAGGAGTTGCAATCTTTGAGCAGCCAAGAACAGGAGCAGTTTTTTCAGAAACTGCACAAGGAGAAAGAGGACATGAAGGAATCCAGAATCCAATGGCGCACTGTGAGAGCGGCTCTGTTGACGAGTTTGTGCACTCGGCAGATGACAGAAAATTCTGCAAGTGTGGATGCCAAGTTTTTGCCCCTTGACGTTTGGGTGCAACAGGGCTGGCCTGAGAAGACTGTGCGGAATTGCCCCAAAGAGTACAACGAACAGTACCAGTGCGATACGTATCAGGTGCCCATCAAGTCGATGACGTGGAAACAAACGTACCAAGCATGTGAGGAGAGGATTCTCCGTCAGGAGCGAGAGGCAACCGCTAAGCGCACGGCTAAGGGACGTGGTTCCGCTGCTGCAGAGCCAGAGCTTTCTTTGGACTTGCCAGCGGCAGAGCCAAGGCAGAACGGCCCGGCGTCTGCGGCGGCTGCTGAGAAGAAAGCGGCGAAGGCCGAAGCAGTGCAAGAGAAGAAGAACATCACGAGCAATCAGAAGGTGCAGCTGCTGGCTGCTAAGGCCGTAGCACCTTTGTCTTTGGACCTTCAGGCTGTCACGAAGCTACGTGCTCGTGTGCCGGAAGACTTGCCAGAAGCTGTCCAAGGAGTTTACGACCAAACGGTGGAGAAATTGCAGCGTTGGCTGCATGGTGCCAAAGGACTGTTGAAAGACTGGGAAGAGGAGGCAGCCCAAAAGGGTAAGCACGCTTTGACACCGCCAGCCTTTGATATGGCCGATGTCAAGTGTCTGCACAAGACGGTGGGCGAAGTGATGGCGAATTTGCGGACTCTTTTGCCAGTCCCCAAAGCGAAAGCGAAGGCCGGATCCAAGCGCAAGCAAGCTGAGGTTGGAGAGGCCGCCGCTGTTGAAGGAGCCGCTGCGCCGCCGGGGGGGCGCCGTGTGCGAGGAAAAAACCCTCAGTGACAGAACTGCTCTGATTCGACGAGTGGCTTGCAATTTGCAAACGGACTTCTCGTTTTGCTCCTGATGAGCGTTTGAAAACGAAGGTCTTTCACACATAATGCTGACCGACTGCAGGGGACACGCAGAAGGCTAAAAGTGATTTCGGGTGCACATTGGCGTGCAGGAACCTCTGAGTATCGTTTTGTTGTCTGCATGCTTGTGGAGTTGTGTGCCTGCAACACAGGCATTGTCGGCATATATATCAGACAAGTATAGTCTACGCACAAATAGCCGCAGATACACAAATGCACGGCTTTATCGCTCATTATTTGTCTGCAAACGTCTATATATCCTTTCTTCGTAATACATCCATATATATAGGGACACATGATTGGTTTCTCCATGTCGATCTATCTGTCTCTATCTATCGATCTATCTATCTGATTCGTGCCGATGTGAATCTATTTATCTCTCTGTCTTTCTGTCTATCTGTTTGTTTGTCTGTCTGTCTGTCTGTCTATCTGCTAATCTCTCTATATATAAATACATACATATATATATATATATGTATATTAATATCTGTATATATATGTATGTACATATATATTATAATATATATATATGTATATATATTATATATATTATTTTCGTTCTTCCTCTAGAATCACTGCCTCTTGCAACTTGAATGCACTTGAGGATGCCCATGCATGTGCACTGCTTGCCTTGGGGATTGAAATCGAACCGTTCAAGGGCAAAACCATAAAGAGGGATCGTCAGTTTGCAGATATGTCGACATGTCGTATATAAAAATGTGCTGTAGACAAGTCACGCATACGTTTCATGTGTGTATATATCAGTTCAGGTAGTAAAAAAAAACAAGCCATGGATCCAAAATGCATATAGTTATTTGGTGCAAAAACAGTCCATTCCATCGCATGCCAGTAGCCAAATTGTTTGCCGCTATGGGGAGACGCAATGCGTTTGCTGCTTAAGTCGACATGAAAAGAAGGAGATTGCGAGCTGATGATTCCTTGTTAGAGCAGTATCGATCTGTACGACAGATCGGATCCCTAACAGCCGCGGAATGCAGACAAGTAGTGCAGCTGGTTCGAGAGGACGACAGAGGTGGTAGAACGTCTGTCCGTCCTAGAACGAAGCATCCAATCGCTTTTCCTCTCCCGCGGGAATTGCCACTGCGGGATGCGGACACGGGCTGCGTTGTGACGGCGTGGTCCATGAGTTTGCCAGGCCTGGTGCAGGCAAAGATAGACGCTTGCCCTTTGTATCGTCTTTTGATGCAAAGAGCTTTGCAAAGAAATGGCAATCATCTCAACCTGATTTTTTATCAGGATGAGGTGTCTGGCGGAAACATCTTGAGTCCAAACCACTCGAGAAAAAGCAACCTGACCTATGTTATGTGGCTGGAATTCGAAGTGATGTTTGTCGAGGACCTCTGGCTCACCATGGGTGTCATGCGCTCCAGACAAATAGGACAGGTGGAGGGAGGAATGGCGGCATTGACACGAGCCATGCTGTTGCAGATACGCTCTGAAACGGAGAATGGCTTCGTAGTCGATCTTGGGTCATCAGGAGAGCCTGTCCTGTGCTTCATAGATTCCGTTATTCTCTTGATGGATCACGAGGCAATTCGGGCATGCACTGGCACCAAGGGTGCCTCCGGACTCAAATGCTGCATTAAATGCTTGAACTGTTTGTCAGTAAACAAAGCCGACGCAGTCCATGACCACTACGACATCACCTGCACCGCCATAGAGAAATTTTGGCCGGCATCCACTGGGTCAGTGCGTGCTGCAGCCGACCGGTTGAGAGAAGAAGAAAGAAAAGGCAAGAAACAGGAGCTGGAGAAATTATTGGGTTGGAATGCCGCTGGGTTGTTAGCTGGCCCCCTGATGGCGCCAGCCTTGGACTCATGGGTGTCAGTGGAAACAGTTCACTTTGACACTATGCATGCTTACTTCAGCAACGGCATCATCGGCCAAGAGCTGGGTTGCTGGTGGGGACACGTGCAAGAACATGCGGGTGTGACTCTTGCACAGCTGGCAACATATGCTGCCATGTGGAGTCGCTGCCCCAATTCCCCGGCTGCAAAGCAAGTGGCGCCGCAGTTTTTTTTGATGAGAAACTCTGGCGAGACGACGGAGACTTTCGCGGAGAATGTGCGGCAACAGCCTTGGTTCTCTTGCTTTGCCTAGGCTTTTCTGAGGAAATGCTTGCCGAACATGAAGCAATGCAAGCAGCCGTACGTTCTTTGACGGCTTTGTATGGTGTGATCTCGGTCTTAGCTGATGCAAAGCGAAATCCAAGCGCTGCCTCGACTTTGTTAGCAAAACAGCAGAGGCAAATGAAATGCTTCGCTGAAGCTTACACAGATACATGCATGCGACCAAAGTTCCACTATGCTCTGCACACGACGGCGCAAATTGCTAAATTTGGTCGCCACGTGGACTGTTTTCCGTGCGAGCGCAAGAACAAAGCGTACAAAGCACGAGCAGCGTCGAACTGGAGCAACTCACCGGCTTTCTCGAAGGGAGTCTTGCTTGACTTGGTCACACAAGACTTGAACAATGCTTTGCCCATGGAGAAGATGTTCCTTCGACTCATGGGGAGCCATGCCCCTAGCCCAGTTCCGGCACCTTCCCATGTCACAGATTGGTTGGAAGTTGAATAGTGTGTCACCTATAGCCGAAAACAAGTTGTCCGGCTCGCAGATGGCAGTACTTATTGCATCCAATTCTTTCGATGGCAGGGGAACAAAGTTGACATGCATCTGCAACAGCTGGTGCCAACAAACGCTAGCCGAAAGCCAGCTGCTGTTACAACTTGGAAGTATGTGACGGACGCTCCTGTAGTTGCGAACGCGCAGTGTCTTGACAAAAGTGTTTCACCACAATACTTTCGAAGCCACGATGACGGCACTGTATGCATGCTGTGGTGAAAAAAATGGCAGCGATCTCTCTGAAAATGCTATCAAATCTTAAAAAAAACAAAACAACATAAATATACTGAATTGACCCTCAAAACACTTAGAAATACTTAACCAACTTAGGCTGGACTTATAAGTAGATTATAAATCCATCAAAAATACTTATACTTAAGTCCACTATAACTCAACTTATAAGTCCATAAGTACCCGGTGCCATCCTAGTACTAGTACTAGTACTAGTACTACTACGACCTACTACTACTACTACTACTACTACTAGGACTACTACTCCTAATACGACAACAAGTAGTATTACTTCTACTACTACTACTTCTTCTTCCACCCGTACTACTAGTACGGATACTATTACTAGTGATACTTACAATGCTACGACAACGACGTTTACTACTGAGGCATTGGGCGTAATGACTACCCGCCTTGACGATGATCAGAACTGAAACTGATTCCACCACTGACACAAGGCTGATTACACCACTACTACCTTCGTGACGATGATCACAACTGCCACGACGCCCCTTCGATGCAGCATGCTTCCCCTTCAAACCAATTTTGTAGTTTGTATTCTTTCGGCCAAGGGACAAAGGCTAGTGTGGAAGGGGGGCAAAGAAGCCAGGAGTAAAGGAATGAAAGAAAGCCCAGTAGCAGCACATGGACTTTTTCTTAAGGCATCAAAGCAAACCGGTGCGCCCCCCCCCAATAGTAGATTTTCAGACTTGTTTCGGACTTGTTTCAGACTGTTTCAGACTTGTTTTTTTAAGGACTTCAACCTCCAGAACCTTGCTGTCGCAAAATGGCAATCACAGTACGTGTAGAAGGCCCACCATTAATTACAGTAATCAAATTCCTTGGGAGACTCGGCCGGAAACCGGTAAGTAATTATTTTCCACCACTATGAGGCTTTATGCCAGGTGCCCTGTGAGGAACTCAAGGCGACCTCATGGAGGGCTAAAACTAAATGGAAGTGGACTGGTCCGGGCAATCCGTTCTGGTGTCCTATACATTGAACATGCTCTGCCGCTCACCAGACATAAAGTCAATTGTTACTAAGTGGATGTTCAAAAAAATATGCGTAAACAACTTGCATTAGCCATAAGTATATACTGTGTTGTAGGCCTTTGATTTGATGATTTGAATGTGCTGAAGCTGCACATGGAATTTGTCACGTCGCAACATTGTCGACGCGTCGCTGTCGACGGGTTCAAGACGGGCACGGAACCCCTTGTGCCCCGCTCTTATGTGGCATCCGTCGGGGTGCCCTTCATGTGGCCATAGGCCAACCAGATCTCAGAAGCGGATGCCTGGACAAATCAATATGTGGAAGCTGATGGAACGGTTGGGGGTCGGGCAGGCCTTGATGCCGTGAGCTGGGGAAAACTGCTCAAGGTCATGAGGCCTACTACGGTATTTCAGTATAATGAGAATACTTTGTAATATGTCATCATGAATTATCATCTTTAGTAGGTTAGACTGCACAGGTCAATTCCAATGGGTGACAGCAGGTGGCTCAGGAGAATATTTTCGATGGTGATGCATGCTCATTCAAGTAGGAACCCAAAAGCCAGGGAGCGTTGGTCAAGAGTTGGTGCCAGTAAGATCTTTCTTTTATGGCAATTTGCCCCTTAAGTTGCATGTAGGTAGCAAACATCAACACTGTTCCCGGTTTGCGACCCCATGTGGCCCATGCTCATCAAGTCACGCGGGCCAAGGATTCTACGTCAGAATCACTTCGTCATGATTCGCATGGCGCAGCTCTTATGCTTGCTGGTGGGGGCCACTTCTAGACCAGAAGCGCGGGCATCTTGGCTGAAGCGGCTGAAGTACCGAGTGCATGATATTTCAACCATCAAATTGATTGCCGACCATTGTGCGAAGGCTTATGTGTTTGCCATAGGTAGGAATCATTGCATAGATACTGTAGTATTGTCCACTTTGTCTGTGGCAGGGTATTTGAGATTGGCACTGCTTCAGAGCAACTCAAGTTGCAAACTCTTGTGAGTTTGGTTCTGTGTTTAAGTTTGTTGCTGGTGGGATGTAGATGCAACCATGACCAGTAAAAATAAATCTTCTCCAATGGAATCCGGGACTGGGATCGGCTGGGACCTTGTTTTTCAGGGTGTGGTGCACGGATGATTTACCATCTGCCATGGAGGCAGCTGTGCAGGCACTCAGCTTTGTCAGAGCAGATCTGCGGTTGCCACCCCGTCAGAACCGCACGTTTCAGTCAGATGGCTGGTCCTGCGGCTTGCTTTGCCTACAATGGTGTGAGAGACAGTCCAGGGATTTCATGAAAGTGGGGCAGCTTCCCTACGTCAGCTCAGGACGTCAGCTGGCAGTCAGGCTCATGGAATGGCTCGCCAGGCTGTTGCAACAGCGGCACTTGATGGAAGCGAAGGCAGCAGAGGGAGACAAGCCAGTGAACACAGACATGCCTCCCTTGCCACCTCCAGACACGCCGCCGCCTCCATGTGTGCCAGATGAGCCCGCAAAGACAGAAGTGTTTGGTTGCTCGAAACGCAAAATGCTGAAGTCAGGCTGCTTGGCCTGTAACCCAGCCAAGACCGTGAAACACTTGGTGAAAACGCAGCCCGAGCTTTTCCAGTCAGAGGATTAGACAGGGCAGCTGCGTCAGATAAGCCTCTTGTGCAGACAGGCAAACCGCATGGAAGTAGACACTCTTGTCAGCCCTGCTGAAAAGATTTGCCCGGTGCTTGCATTTTTCCTTTGACGAAGCATTTGACATCTTGGAAGAATCAGACCTGCTGTTTCAATGTGCATCCCTATCACTATCCGAGTCAGTGAAAGCATGTTGTGTCTGAGATAATTATACTATGCAATCCCTAGGTCACTATCTTTCCTTACTTGGTATAATGCTGCAAAGCTTCTCAACCTGGTGACTGTCGGTGATCGCCAGGTGCATCCGGTGCTGGAACAGGACATGGTGAGAGGGCTGTGACTGCTTTCGTTGAGAATGGAGAACGGCTGGGCTGCGGAGCCTGCTTGGGGTTCGGGTCCCATACGAATATCATGCTAAACGGTTCTGCAGTGCGGGAACAGCCACAAGATTGTAGCGAATTGTCATCATAGTTGGGTAGATATTTTAATGGCGAATTGTCAATGCTATCTGTTCCTTTCAACAGCACTAGTTCTTGGAAAAAGGGACCCGCTACTCAACTGGCGGCAACTTTCTTCGGAGTAACATGTTGATGAGGTGGAAAAAAACAGGACACGCGCAGGCACCCTAGTCTTCAAACCCAAATCAGCTGTAATAATTACCCATTAACAATACACCTACTAGTAAGTTGAAGCATCGAAATCCATTCCAGACCCAAGTGCAAATTCTATCCAAATCAAGGTGATTTTATCAAGTCAACCATATTTAATGGGCCTTGGTGCTCCGTCTTTTGAGATTGCACCAATGATGGAGTCCTCGAAAAGTTCGATTGCTGCTAGGATGCCCCCTAATAAGCTCGACGAGGCGTGTTAATTTATTCTCGGCTCATGTAGTATTGGTTTTCAATAGGCGGAATGGAAAAACAATTAAAAAAAAAATGGTCCCGAGCGCCGGCATTCTTTTTATTAGGAGGACCTTTATTAATAGGGGGTCGAGATTATAGTGATATATCCCAAATATTAAGTTATACTTGGAAAATATATCCCCATTATATAAACATTTATTTCCCCACTATACTTGGGAAAATACATCCCCAAATGACTTCCCCAATTTTTAGGGCCATTTAACCCAGGCCCACCCGGGATTCATGTCCGGTGAAGGTCAGCTGTCAGCTCACGCCTCTTCACAGGTGAAATTGTAGACCGGTGGCATCGTCTGCAAATCCATGGAAGGGGGTAGTAACCTCAGTGTGAAGCCAAGAGATTTAACCATCAACAAATAAGAATTTGTTCATGGACATTAATATAATTATATATGTATATATGGATTAATGTATTGTATAATGTTAAGCCTGGATTAATGGTTACCATAGTTTCTCTTGTAGAAGGAGTGACAAGATCCTGTGAAAAACAATTAAAGTATCTTGGACCATGGTCTTTTTACTTAGGAGGTACCTTCCGAATAGTGATAATCTGATACTGAAAGCCACTTAGACAGCCTAGGGTTTACTAATCCAGGGTTGACATTCGCCTCTGGTTTCATCAAACGGCTGGCAATGGGGAATCCAGGGAAAACATCGTTAACCAAATGGTGGATTTTCCAGCAAACCACCTTTGATTATCGGATGGTACTTGGGATCATTCTTCTGGGACATCTCAACGAAATCGGTCGATATAAAAATTGACCAACAACTTCTTCCTTGGGTACGTAAGATGATAGGTAATCAGATGCTTGGACATACAACGTGAATGGATATGACTTTGGCGGATATATCATGATTGTCTCCAGTTGGATGAGTTTATGAATGAATTTTCATCTCAAAACTCCACATGGGGCGACATCTTTTTTGACCCAGAAGATGGGGATAAAATGGAGGTACCCCAAGAGTTGGATGGTGTATGATGAACATCCTTTCAAATGGAGGATTTTTTTGAGGTATCCCTATTTTAGGAAACAGTCATATGTGTTTTTTTTAAGAAACTCCAGTCTCTTGAAACGATGGACAAAGGTCTACTCCGCCCAGTGACAAAAGCTGACTATTCAAACATGGCAATGGAAAATCCCCTTTTACATGCAGGTTTTAATGGACACATATCTAAACATGATTTTTCCAACAAACCACGTTTTATTACCAGAGGATATCTATGTTGGTTGTTTTTAATCACACAAAAATAAGTGCCATCCAACAAATTGTTCAACATACAGGGTGGCGACGCCCTGGCCCATACTGAGGTCCTGTCCAGCAAATGATCAGCACCTGGCTATCCCGTTCAAAACCCACCAGACTATTCTGGTGAATTCTGGGATTTAAACTATAGGCAAACCACAACTGCTTGCAATTTTTGGGAGTCACAACAAGTTGAGCGGTTTGAGTCAAGCAGTGATGTTCCCTTCTAGTCACGCGCATATCTGTCAGAAATCTTGAACCATCGCCGTGTTGCTGAAAAACACACTGCCATCTTCGCCGTGTTGACTCCAATACCCCACCAATAATTACTACAAAAACTGCCAGAAACTTTCCCAGGAACATTTGTACTTGGAGGATCATCCCACTTAGTGAGTGGCTAACAACTCTCGTGATTGTAAGTTCCTCAAATAGTTTATCCAAGTGAGAAACGGATAAAAACTAACAATTTACTATAAACCATCGTTAGTTCATCCATTTATAAACTATGGTTAAACCACTTACAATTAAACTAACCAACTAACCATAGATCAACCATGGTTATTTTTGACCACTTACAATTAAACTAACCATGGTTGTTAACCACTTATTTTCTTCGTAAGATGAAACGAAAATCTCCTTTAGACGATTTTGGGTACCAGAAAGATGGAGATTCGACCAACAAAAAAACGGTTTGAACTTGCAAGTTGGAATATGTATATATATATATAATATATGTATATATATATAATATGTATATATATATATATATGTATGTATGTATGTATGGATGTATGTATGTATGTATGTGAGAGCAATATCGAAAACCCTAGGTTCACGGAATGGACATCCATAAATTTGGAAAGGTCCCATCACTTACCACACGTTTGCACAAAAATGATATATAGCAAATTTGACGGGCATCGCTTGCAGGAAAAATTAATGATCTACCTGACTCCAGGGCGGAGGCTGTGCTTTGCAAATCTCTTTTTCCCCACCGCCAGCATGGACAGCCAGCTTGTTGAACAGCCACCTCTACACAGCCACTCTACAGCGAGCTCTCCAGCATTCTCCAGCTCTCCGGGTGTACAAACCCGAATGCTATGGCGCTTGTCAGCTTTCCGCGCCCTATAGGCCCAAACCTTTGCCAAAAAGAATGTCGGATAGAAAACCAATCCATCTATCTATCTGTCTGTCTGTCTAGCTGGCTGGCTGGCTAGCTGGCTACCTATCTATCTAGCTATCTCTATCTAGCTTGCCACCAGAAAATCTGAATGTGTCACAGACTGATGTGCCTGGAACAGAAAAAGTGGTATCGCATGGGTATGGCTAGGGCATCGCTAAGGTTCACCTCATGATTTTCCAAATTTGGTCTCTCTTGATGCTGTAGTACTTTGCCAGAAAGCAGCTTCATGAAACAACAGCAGAGAGTCAGCAAAGAGGCAAGCAAAACAGTGCAAGTGCTCATGGGGGGGGTCAATGGAAACACTCTCCACCAACGAAAATAATTTTGTCAGTGTCACAAAGAAGCTTCACTAAACAGCAGAAGTGGGGAGATAAAGTCAGCGGAGAGGCAATCGACATGGCGCAAGTTCAAGTCGAGAGCCAATGAAAACATTCAAGTCAAGGATGTGCAGGCAGCTAGTGAAACAAACGTGTTTACGGGGACTTGGCCTCCGCTTCTGCGGATTCCCTTCTCTGCGGACAACTCCATAGATATCAAGAAGAACACTTTCTGAGGAGCACGTACCCTTGTGGGCCCAAATCTGGTTCACAAACAACGTCAGAAATCAATGTTCAAAATGACATTACTTTGAAAGGGGGTATCGCTAATTTGCAAAGGCCCCATTGCTTACCTCGTGTTTTTAACCATTTCCATAAATGTCTACAAACCAATGTCCGTCCCTTACATGTTTAGTATTGCCGGGGTCACCATCATTATCAATTACTGTAACCATAGTTAACCCAACCTTCATGATTGTAGTATCACCATCATTATCGATTGACCAGAATTGAACATTACCTTCAGGATTGTAGCATCACCATCACTACCAATTAACCATAATTAACCGAACCTTCATGATTGTAGTATCACTATCATTATCAATGAACCATAATTAACCGAACCTTCATAATTGTAGTATCACCATCATTATCAATGAACATTCACTGAACCTTCATGACTGTAGTATCACCATCATTATCAATGACCCATAATCAACCGAACCTTCATGATTGTAGTATCACCATCATTATCAACTAACCATAATCAACCGAACATTCATGATTGTAGATGATTGTAGTATCACCATCATTATCAATGAACCATAATCAACCGAACCGATTGCAGTATCAACATCATTATCGATTAACCATAATTAACCGAACCTTCTTGGTTGTAGTATCACCATCATTATCGATTAACCAGAATTAACCGAACCTTCCTGATTGTAGTATCATAATCATATCAATTACAATAATTAACCGAACCTTCATGATTGTAGTATCACCATCATTATCAATGAACCATAATCAACCGAACCTTCATGATTGTAGTATCACCATCATTATCAATTAACCATAATTAACCGAACCTTCATAGCGCATCAATTGTTAAGCAGTGAGTAGTAACCATCCATCCCAAGGTCGTTGATGCCGTTAGCTCATCTCAGATGCGCACGCTTGCAGCAGCAGAAAGCACCTGGGTTTGGCGCGACGCAGAACGCGCGGGTTTCGCCAGGAAAGTGTTGGAATGTTGGTAGTTCGAGCAGCAACACACAATGGATGTAAGTAAATCTAAATGGATTTTTTGTGATAGACCATGTGCCACATATGGAAAAACATATAGACCATAATATACGAGTATATATATATATATGTGTAACAAACAGAACCAACAAGAATTGAGAATATGAGCAAAAACAAAGTTAGGCAAATATAGTCAAGATGGAACTGAAACATCTATATAGTTTCAACTAACAAACCAAAATGATCTTTCAGAGTTTGATTTAGGGATTTTATGATGTTTCATCCAGCCGTATTCACAGGGACTTTTGCACACCATCAAACCTTAGTGAGTGCCCATAATTTGGACATGACTTTAACATCAAATTAAATCGGAATCATGCTCAAAAATAGCAGATTTGTCGAAATACTACAAAGCACATAAAGATACCAAAGCTACCCTCTGGTAATTTAACATAGCTATTGAATATGGCCATTTCTAGTGTATTTTCCCAATAAAATGGTGATTTTCCATAGCTATGTTAGTTTACCAGATGGTATCCCAAGAAAACTCCAAAAAACACAACTTGAGTACCAGGTTCACGTCCCGGAAAATCAAACCGAGTGACAAAGAGGCTACCGGTGTAAAGGCACCTGGCGACAAACTTGGCGTATCCATTAGCTATCAATCTAGCATTATCATGCATTATCATCCATGACCTAGCTATCTATCCAACCAACTAATTAAGCATAGTTCATTGTTTGATAGTTACCTAAGGAAAAGTCCAATAATCATAGTATGTTACATAGGATATTAAATAGTATATTATAAAGTAGATTATATAGTAAATTATATAGTATATTGAATAGTATATTATATAGTACATTAGATAGAATATTATATAGTATATTAAATAATATACTAAATAGTATACTATATCGTATATTATATAATATATTATCTAGTAAATTATGTAGTATATTATCTAGTATATTAAATAGAATATTAAAAAGTATATTATTTAGAAATATATGGTACATTAAATAGTAAACTTCATAGTATATTTTATAGTATATTACATAGTATATTATATAGCCTATTATATAGTAATTTAAATATATTATATAGTAAATTAAAACGTATATGATATAGTATATTATATAGTAAATAAAAAGCATGTGATATAGTATGTTATATAATGTGTTTTATAGGGTATTATAAAGTATATTGTATAGTAAATTAAATAGTATATTGTAAAGTATATTAAATAGTATTATGTATAGTATACTATATAGTATTTTATTGAGAATATTATATAGTATAATATAAAGAATATAATATAGTATATTATATAGAAATACATAGTATATTGTATAGTAAATAAAAAAGCATATTATATAGTATGTTATATAGTCTATTATATAGTAATTAAAAAAATATATTGTAAAGAATATTAAATAGTATATTATATAGTATATTGTATAGTATATTAAATAGTATATAATATAGTTTATTACATAGTATACTAAATAGTATACTATATACTATATTATATTATATATTATCTAGTAAATTATGTAGTATATTAAATAGAATATTATATAGTATATTATCTAGTATATTAAAAAGATTTTTACACAGTATAAAATATAGATATTATATAGTATATTTTTTAGTATATTATATAATATATTAAATGATATATTATTTAGTATTTGATATAGTATATTATATATTAAATTGTATAGTATAATATCTAGTAAATTAAATAGTATTTTAAAAAGTATATTGTATAGTAAATAATAAATCATATTATATAGTATGTTATATAGTCTATTACATTGAAATTTAAATAGTATATTAAATAGAATATTTTATAGTATATTATATAGCATAATATATGTTATATAATATAGTATATTAAATAGTATATTATATAGTATTTTATCTAGTATATTATCTAGTATATTATCTAGTATATTATATAGTATATTTTATAGTTTATTATATAGTATATTAAATAGTATATTATATAGTATACTATATAGTATATTATATTGGATTTTGTCTGTTCTCTTCTCTTCTCTTCTGTGCTGTTTATCTTTGCATATCTCCGTGAACACAGAGTGCAAAACTAGTGGCTGCGGGTCAGTTCACCCAGGTTCCCCTGGCATCTAAAAGAGCTGCTATAGAAATAGATGTTCATTCCCCAACATATCTGGTTGGTGGTTGACCTACCCCCCTGAAAAATATGAGTCAATGGGAAGGATGACATCCCATATATTATGTATATGAAATGGGAAATAAAACATGTTTGCCAAACAAAGGGACAAGGTGAGTTGGCACCGTTCCTGGCTAAACTTTTGAAACCACCAACCAGAGATGTTTCGACCCTCACATCACCAGAAGGTGTTTTTTTCTGTACCTGGAGGATCATCCCACGAATCGCAAGTGGTTCAGAAGCCGAGTGATCGTAAGTCCCTGATTTGTAGGTTTGTCCCATTCATAAAATTATGATATGTACAATATATACAAATGGGCGAACTAGCTATGGTTACTTTAAAGGTTACAAACCACTGAAAAATCCGTGGTATGATCCTCTAAGTATCATCTTTATCCATCCGTGTGTTGATGTTATCCATCCCCTACACCCCGTGTTGCGGCCTCTCTAGCTTGCGACAACAAGCGTGCAGTCCCAGCGGCTCCTGGGGAACAAAAAAATTGCACGTGGCAAAGATGCAGAATTTCCGAGAACATCCAAGAATTGCGTCCAGGTTTATAGTTTTGACACATTATTACCCATAGGATCCATGTATGGTATATATGCTAACATTTGGGGTATATTGATGGTAAATGTTACCATATATAGCATGCATGGATCCTATGGGTTAGATATAAAATATAAATTGATGTAATCTCAAGCCCCATGAATTTGCCATTAGGGTGTGATGGCTAATTGGGGAAGTACCTAAAGTGAGTAGCAAATGATCACAGTTTGGGGGCACAGTTTGGGTGATTTTTCATCCGGGGTTGACAGGAAACAACCAGATTGGTTCCCCCAGTGAGACTAGATTTTCATAGTATGATTAGTTAAGTAACCATTGAATAGTTGTCTAGTTCACAACACTTTTCTATGACAAATACTACCTGAAAGCAGATTTCGTCCCTTTATACTGGTTGGTTGAGAACGGATTTCCAATTCATAGATTGTGATACTCCCCAAGAATAGATGATAGTTAGTATAGCCCCACTATTCATCAAGCAACAACCATTTATCAAGTTTCCCAGTTTGATCAACTAACATACCCTATATATATTGGAGTAAGCCTGGGAGTATAAACACTCACCAGAAACAAGATGAAAATCGTGGTTTCGGCCCTGGCCAAGCAGCCGGCCGAACCCCCGGCAAACTAGGCGGCAACATGCCGGTCAAGTTAGCAAAAATCCGAAGCAAAAAAGAGCAGCAAACCGAGTAGAAATGTTGCCTCAAAAGGCACAACCTGGCACCAACATAAATTATTTATCATTATTTGCTTCCAAGTTGGGATGCGCCTGGCATCACTTCAATAGTTCACTGCCGGACACCAGGTGCATACCGGGTTTTCATTATCGCTTTTAGCGCCTGCCAAGCTGACGGTTAAAGGTCTCAAGCTTCCAGCGCCGCGCATTGGACTGGACAAGTTGGTTGCGTGGGCCTTGATTTCACAGCAAAGCTGCTCAAGCAGCCGCCGCCCCTCAGGCAAGCAGTGCTGAGCTGACAATTCAGCTGAAAACTGTTTTGGAAAAAGAACGCTTAAATTGTGACTATATAGTTGTGACAGGTCTTGCGTTGGAGACGGCGGGGGCTTGGCAGAAACTTGGGAAAAAGAACTTGTAACTTGATGCAAACCTGACGGCTTCGCGCTAACCTTGCAGAAGCCCGAGGCTGGCGGAACCCCGCCGGGAACCTACCAAAACCCGGCGAAGCCGGGCGGAACCCGGCGGAACCTGGCGGAACCTGGCGGAAACCTGGCGGAACCAACCACCCCCCCCCTTCAACTAACTTTTTTTCCGTCAGGTTTCCGCCAGGTTTCCGCCGGGTTCCGCCGGGTTCCGCCGGGTTCCGCCGGGTTCCACCGGGTTCCGCCGGGTTCCGCCGGGTTCCGCCGGGTTCCGCCGGGTTCCGCCGGGTTCCGCCGGGTTCCGCCGGGTTCCGCGGGGTTCAGCCGCTCCGCTGGGTTCTGCTAGGTTCCGCTGGGTTCCAGGCTTTCGCCAGGTCAGTTCCGCCGGCTTGTGCCGGGTTCTGCCGTTTCCGCCAACAAGGTTCCTGCTACCGACTCCCCTTCAATTCATTGCTAGGATTGTGCCAGGTTCTTGCCAGGCGTCTGTCAAGGTTGCAGCAATCAAAGAAGCGTTTTTTACAAGTGCCCGGACATTGTCCAAGTCGGCTTATGGAAACAAGATGGAAGCCACGAACCCGAATGTATTCACGTTCTTGGGCTACGAGTCCAAACCTCTGCAATAAAAAAGCAAACTCTTTTTTCCACGCATCGTGCGCTCATTGTCGCAGCGAAGGCACCTGATGACAGACGACTAGATGATTCCAGGGCCAACTTACACAGAGACACAGAAGAACAGAAGATGACAGAATACCAAGGGTTCAAAGTTTGCATGTTTGCTATAGATATGCTTGTTCCGTATCTAATGCAAAATTCCAGGTGCCAGTCCGCGCCTTCTACTGCGAAAGTCCATGTGGCAACTCGTCTTCTGCTGCAGTTGGCTGCAATGATCGCAGTCCATCATCAGCCTGCGACAAGGTCAGATGCAAGTTTTTCTGCCACGCCCGCTCTCTAGTAGTTTTTCATCCAGTTCCGCTGACCGTGTGATATGTGCATGGTAATGAACCGTGTAAATAGAATTCCAGAGCTGCTTGTGCAAACTGACCTCTCAACAACATTTGCTGTGTATTTCACCCTGTTTGACAACTGCATTGCTGTGAGAGGAAAAACAAATTATGTCCGATGCAGTTCTGCAGACGGGTTGTATCTGTATGGCAATCAATCTCTCTGAAAATCTTAAATGATTATTGATTATCCATGTATTGCAAAATGTGATCTGAAAGCTGAGCAGGACTCGTGATCATTTACAAAATGAAACTTGTCCAAGTCACTGCGGTCAAGCGCAAGGCAGCCAGCGCCAGACAGCCAGCAAGGTTTGCACTCCCAGTATCTCAGTGACCGATTGCAGAAGACACGCCAGCAAGACACGCCAGCAAGACAAGCCTGGAAGACAAACCTGGAAGACAATCCTGGAAGACATTCCTGTAAGACACTCTGGGAAGACGCTCTTAGAAGACTCTCCAAAAACGTTCGCGTGACTTTACTTCTCACTGAGGCCGCGACTTTCATTTTTGATGTTCATCCGTTCAGCTCACAACGCAGGGACTGAGCCACTGCGGTGAGTACATCTCTCCAGTCATGGATTCGCCTTTGTCATTGCTTCCGCCAGAGAAAGCGGCAGTTCCGGCAATCGAAAAGCGCTTTGAAATCCACTTTCAAGATCCAGGAAAACAAGTTCAAAATGCTGATAAGAGATGTTGTACAAGCATATGCAAGCTTCCGCTCCATCCATGGTGGCTGCATAAGAATGCAAAACACTCGCAGCACCGTGTGATCCCTGCTGCTTGACTTGAACTGGTTCGTTTCCAAAGATGCAAAAACACACATGTAATTCCTGGGACAAAATGTCCACGTCAGTATGCGTTGCCCAATGGTTGTTGCCGACCTGGCTGATGTTGTCAGCCACAGCTCGCTGCATTTTTGTCAGCACATCCCTGCCTGCATCTATTCTGCTGCACAAGGTTTGGACTCTCGCCATGCTTGCAATGCAAAATCAATGTGTTGGCTGCGTCCAGCGTCAGGTCATGAACACTATTGACGCCTTGCAGAAAAGCAAACGGTGTGTTCGCGATCAACCGCGACATCTTCCAAGAATCCAACCACATACCTGCAACTTCGTTAGCCAAACATGTCGTGGCAAAATCAAGAAACTGTTTGGGACTCCAATTCATAACACCTTGGCCAACAATGCCACGCAAACGTCTGACCATCGCCCCACGACTGACATCCTCAGAAAACAGCCGTTCCAGTGACAACGGCAAGTTGTGCTGTTCTGCCCGCAATGTTTCCAATGCTGCCGCCACAGACAAAAAGAAACAGTCGCCGCCAGCGCCGGCATCAGCTGCAAAGGCACGCAGTCTGTGCTCGCGGAGCAAATAATCATCAGCAGCCCGGGATAAAGTCGACAACCGTAACTGCCAGCTCTGGCAAAACATCGTTCGATCTGCAGTAGATTTTCCAGGCCAGGGACGTTTCCTGTTGCCAACATCTGGTTGCTGAGTCTTTGACACTGCAAGGAGCCACACATTGTCTTCATACACAAAACCACCAGTTTTGTCCAAACGAATCGGCTTCGGCAATTGGTGGGCTGCCGGGAAGCCTGGTAAAGATTGCAAGGCTGTATCCCTTCAGCCACATCCTGCCACATGTACCGTGAACGCAACTTGCAACAATGTAATACTTCCCCTTATTTAATTCCGTCCGGTAAGATTGCACCAGTTTCACTACGAACAGCTAGAAACTTTCAAAACAACACAATTGTAAAACCCCGACGACAGCAGCCCCGCCTCCAAACGTTTCAAAAAGTCAGCAATATATTGCGGAGGGCCATGTTCGAAGACATCAAAATCGATGTCAGAGCCATCTGGCAGCATAGGCAGGTTCCTGAATAGGGACCATTCTAAACACGTGGCTCGACCCAGAATCATGTATACGTGTTGGGTATACTCCTCCGCAGTGAAATAATCGGGCTTGCTGAAATCAATAGTATGGCCCATGTTCCGCACAGTTTTGCCTTGTTGATTATTGTATGTTCCTGCCATCCACGGTGCCAATGGATATTGTACTCGAGTGACATCCAAGTAAATTTCCCCACGTCGACGAATTCGCAAGCGAAATTCGTCTTCGCAGGGATCCAAATGCCAGATGCCAGGCAAGCCTTCACCAGTGTAATCGTCTCCGCGATCTTCAACTCGAATGGTGATGCTTGCAGGCAAGTAGTCCAATCGGCAGATTCCTTCGGTCCAACACGGGTGTCCAAGTGGTGGTTGTGACAAGCCAGGTGGGCAGCCTGGAATACCGTATCTTTCTTCCGGATGAACATGGATCGCAACGATCTCTGCAGGGCATTCTTGCACGAGCTCTGGTGCCATCAACTTTTTGGTGATCTTCACGCGAAGTCCAACGTGCAAAGGTGCAAAGGCCATCAAATTGCACGTCTTCGAAGCCATATTGGTAATGGACAAGCACTCTTGCAGTACACTTTGATCAGCGAAGTATTCCTTCTGATGCACCAAATCAACTGCCTGCGCATAATAAACAACCTGCCTTTGGCAAACAAAAACCATTTCAGTACCTCGGCAAGCACCCTGCAAACATTGGCCAAACCGACGCTGGAAGGAGCGTCCCAAAGCAGGTGGAAAATGTCTGACAAACTGTCGCGGGCGACCATCCATCGTGTTCTGGAAAGCATGTACACCAAAGCTGCTCCGCGCCGATTCGTAAACAGTGATCTGCTGGAGGCGAGCCACTTGATCCCAATTGATTGCCGAAAACACACCATTGGCAAAAAAACCCGTTGGGCCCACTTGCCGACCGTCACTGTCACGCATAACAAAATTGCTATCAAGACGAGGATCGTTTGCTCTGGGGCGAAACAATTGCTTGCGTATCAAATCTTTGAGTTCAGGAGTCAGTGGGTGGAAACCTTCTTTTCGCATGTTCTCCAGGATCGCTGCCAAAGGGTCACCGGCTTTGAATCGATGGCTGCCTCGAAACAAAATCGTTTGTGGCAAAAAGCGATCGAAAATTTGCAAGCCCCTGCGATCAATCTGCTGCTTGCGCTGGCGCGACTGCTCGTCCATGCGTTCATATGTAGGTGCGCGGGGAACTTCCACTCCAAATATTTCCATCAAAGAATGGTTCAGGACTGGGTTCAATTGCAAAAAATCACCAGCCAGGATTTGGCACAAGATGTTTCCCAATGTATCATGTCCAGCTGCAGAACATCGTCAGCATCACGACTTCTCCGAGTCTTCCTCTTCCCCAGTGCCGGAGCCGCCGGAATGGATCCGCCCTCCGGGACTGAGCCACTGGAGCACGAATTCAAGAGAGACTGCCTGCCCCAGTGCGCTGCGTCATCCAAAACTGCAAGCAAAGAAGGAGGAGTCAATGAAATTTCAGAAATGCCAGAGCCACATGTTGCCATCGACGCTCCAATGCTTGCATTCTGTCCCGCGACGGCTTCTGTAGGCCGAGCTCCGCAGATCGTTTCAGCGCAGATATATAATGAAACGTCGCACCTGTGATTAAGCGAGCTGCGGAGTTCTGCGCTGCGATGCCTTTGGATGCCTTGGGCAAGAAATGTTCGTAAACCGGCAGTATCACTCGAGTGAGCATATAGGTTTTCCCCGAGCCACCAGGTCCATGCAAGAAGATTCGAGCAATCATGTCCTGAGCACGTCAAAGCGTTCCAGGGTTGCAACGGTTACGGGGAAAGTACATAATTTTCAAAACACCCTAAACATCACCAGGAACCGTTTGTGGCACCGATCTGCGAAGTCCCACAAACAAGCACCACCAACTAATAGGCAAAAACACAAAAACATGTCAGGACAAATTATCTAGCCAAGCACCGGAGTCACCAATGCCAGCAACTCGCGAAGGCGGCCACGTGCGCCGAAACAATGCTGCAGATCATGCTCACCCGCCTTGACCCATAATTTCTGCAGGGGCGCTATCGCCAACACACATGCCTTGTACTGATCTGGCGAGATTTGGTACGTACCATCAGCCTGACGTGTCGGCAGACGTTGTTGCAACAGTCGCAACGCCATGTCAGCAGGAGAGAGAACAAGTACCTCAGTCTCAGGAGCCATGCTCACGGGAACTTCCAAAAGACTAGCGTTTCCGGGCAAGAATTCATCTTTTGATGCGTCCATCAACTTTTCATCTTTTTCTTTTCGAGATTCTTGTAAAAACTTCTGCGCCTTCAAGCCAGCAACGACGTTGAAAGTAGCACGCCTCTGCACATCCGTGTCAGGAGCCCGTGCGCAAGGACGGGATTCTTTCATATCCAAATATTTTCCACCATATTGACGCAAGAATTCTTCTGAACGTTTGGTGCTGGCACTTGCCCGACCCGAGCCCACGTTCCTGCGATGCACCATGTCAAATAAATCATTGGATGCCACATGCAAGATCGGTTTGTATTGAATGTCCGGTCGAAGAGACGTGTCTTGATCCACATCGTCTGCATCTGGATCTTGAATGTCATCCACATCCTCTACATTCACGAATTCACCTTGTAGACCCACATCTTCTTTCTCATCGGTGGCAGTTGGATGCAAAACACCAGGTCTGGGTCGTCGCCGAGCTTCAGCCATGAAATCCAAATTAGCGGAAATTTCTCGGCTAATGGTGGCGACGTATTCCGCGGCTGTCAGTTGTTCATTATGCCATCCGTAAGAGCATCGCTTTGCAGCAGCCAAGTCTGGTCGATGCAACACACAAGTGTCAAAATGTTCCGGACTATTCCCGAGCAAAACAGCTTCACCGTCCTCTGTCGTCAAATGTCCCACATAATCGAAAATATTTCCAAGGATCCTTTCAGATACCAGCGGTACGGTACTGCAGACTGTCCGCTTGCGCCGACCTTGTTTCCAGGTGCGACGCGTCTTTGGGCGATTTGGCTCTGTAAACATCTTCAGCAAAGACTCCAAGACATCACAGCTTTCCACAGTTCCAGGAACTTTGTATTGGCGCAAAGCAGTTACGTCCACAACCTGCAGCAAACATGTGTTTCACACAAGGACATGTCCAAAATATATCAGTTCGATCAGTTGACAAAGCTTGCAAGCGGGAACATCTACACAAGAAGTGATACATGTGTCTATCATACATCTATGTCGTTTATGCAACCGCCAATCCACCAAAATCAAACAATGCAAAATAAACATATGGAAATATCCAGAACCGAGTAGCCGTGGCACATCTACGTGCGCATCGTAGCTTCACCTGTCCCCGGCGTGCTCAAAGACATGTTACAAGTCTTGTCATGGATGAACATGTAACTTTATGAAATTCCAAGCTGACAATATGGAGCAATGATGACTCGGCACGCCAAACAAAAAAAGAACCAAACAAAAAAAACAACAAAGAAGCGAACATATTCGAACAAGGCGCATCTGCGCGGTCTGCCAAGCACTGCACACGGGCTTCAGTAGCTTTCCATTCCGCCAGCACACCAGTGGAATCTCGCACTATACGAGCATCGTTGCCAGGAGACACCACACGCACACGCGACTTTCCAGGGAAGATGTGAATATGGCGAACAGCGCTCGCCTGACCGCAAACATTCTCATCTTCACAGCAATGTTTTCGAAGTAAGGCAATATGTACGGCAGCCCACATGTCCGGATCTTTCTGTTTTGTGGGCATCGATATTCCATGCAAATAAGGAATACGAGGAGCCGCATGAAGAACCTGCACATGCGTCTTCGCTTTGACATAGTGTTCCGAAAAATCAAACTCACCATGGTCAAACTTGCCGGCTTCCTGTAACGGCACAGCACTGACATGCATTGCATAGACATACAAGTTCATAGAAGCTAATGGCTCTGCGATTCCTCGATGCAAGTAGTCCTCATAGAAAGAAGTGGCCCGCGTGTCCGCTGCTTGTGCCCCTGCAGGCGGCAGCTCAATGTCCTCGACTGCAGCGGTTGTCTGTAGCTCAAACGAATCTGCGAGTTTTTCAGCGTTTCTGCGCATTTCTTCAAACACGCCCCAAAGTACTCGCTTCATCATGATGCGCCAGAAGATGTGCGTCCGTAACACTTCACGGCCTGTCATAAGCTGGAGAGACATGAGACAGAAGCCATGCATGACTGCGTGGTTCGCTGAAGTCCAAAGGCGGCACAAGCGGCGTCGGGCCTCCCGCTGCTCGGCAGTCAAGCCTCGACCTTCTCGCACCGCCGGCAGCGGGTATGCAAGCTGAAGCCGCTGAGCTTCCTCTTGCTCGGCTTCAGCTTGCATTTTCTCCTCCAGATTCTTCATCCCATGAGTCAAATGCTTCAGCATGGGTCCACACGTCATGGAAGGTTTGGTGGTGTAGTTGCAAGTATAAAAACTGGTTTGAATACCAGTGCGAATGCTTTCCACGACGCATTCTTTCACATATCCATGAAGAAGTCTGCATTCCGGGCTCAAAAATCGATCGCCCACTCGATTAGCATCGGCGGCACCTGTTCTCTCAAATTCCAACCGGTACAAAGCCAAACATGTCCGACTCAACCTTTTGCACATGAGGCCATCCAGATACGGTGCCAAAAACTGGGCTGCTATTTTCTGGGCACGGTCACTGACATCTGAGTTGCCAATCCACTGCAAACCCTGGTATGTCCAAAATTCATTAGCAAGAATGAAAGCGGAAGCAATGACAACTCTAAAGCGCACTCGCTGCTGCTGGCCTGTTGCATCCGATCCAAAAATCTTTGTTTGTCGTGCCAACAAGTCAGTGCCAGGGACTGAGCCACTGCTTCCAGACGACATCGGCATAGAATTTGCGCCCAGATCACGCAACAAGTCAAGTTCCTCCCTGTCAAAGCCAGCAGTCAACGTTCGACGACAATCCTGATAGTTCAAATTGCCCCGATGCGCCACCATAGCTGCCTGTTTGCGGCAAACATTTGCGCTCACTAGAACCCGTCACACGAAACAACAGTTCCAAAACTGACAACGAAAAAGTCTCTCTTTGTCCAACAGTCTAACAGCACAACAGGTTTCACACTCTAAAAACAACACTTCCAACCCGCACGGTTGGCAACAAATTAAATGCAACCGAGGCGCCGGAAGACACTGACCTTCTCTTGGATTATATTGCACTGTTTTGATCCGACCACATTGCGTTCCATCTTGATTTGTTTCAACATGAGATCCCAAAGAAGACCTTCCAGCGAAATGCTTGCCATCTAACGTCACACCATTTTGGAGAGACTCCAAAGTCAAGCGGCAACCTTCCCCGGTCCACACAGGCAGCAAAGGGTCCTTTCCGGTCCTTGCGACCACAACCTCGACCAATTTCGTTGACCGATCATCCATCAGCTTCTCTTTCCAGAGTCTCACAAAATGTGTAAAATGAAATCGACAATGTTGAGGCTTTCTGCGGCTACCTTCAGGAGCATACTTGAAACACGTGTTCTTGTGTTCGTGCAGGTGGCCAGACAAGGCACACACAGCATGCAAGTCTTCGCAAAAGTTCGCAAAACTGTTGCTGCATGTCTTCTTTCGCATCAATGGGAAAACTACTCGTCGAACGTTCCGCAGCATCTGTCCGAGCCTTTGCACATAGTGAGCACCTGCGTGCAGCATACAGTTGCGTTGAAAGCTTGCTGCTTAAACAAAACCCAACTTTGATTTATTTGCGTAATGTAAAGAGCTTCGTGTTTCGAGCAGGTCGCAAGGTTCCACACTGCCAAAAATGGGATTGCCACGCGCAACCGCTTTTCGCTTTGGACAGGGCCATTTCGAGGCTGTTTTCAATTTCTATTTTAATAGCAGGCGAGACCAAAAACGGGCGCGCCAAATCCACGAGTTGGAGCGTGTGGCAATCCTGTTTTTGGGGTTGCGACATGACGCTCGGAACGCACCCAGCTGCTTCAAAAGTTCGCCAGAAACCATGAAACCACAAAAGGCAGGAAGGATGACACAAACATCCACGTGCTGAACTGGGGAGGACCACTTCTTGGAGTCCAAAAAGCCAATGTGTTTACGGCCCCGAAAATGAGATTGCTGCAGTGACCTTTTTTGCGAAAAATTGCGCAGCTTTAACAAAAAGCAATACTCTTGCAAGTGTAACGGAATGGCAGGATTCCGGGGAACACGGTTGCTGATTGAAGGTCTCTATACCCCCGCCTGCATGTTGCCAATCTTTGCCAAAGCACCATGTTGTTTGGAATTGTTTGGGTGTTGTTGTCGCAGGCTTTCGCAACATGGCGTGGGTGAGGTGCTGATTCCGCTGCGACATTGCTGGCGGGATCCTTTTTTCTGTGTTTGCGTTGGCAGTGGATCGTTTTGTCACGATTGGGCGTCGCACTGCTCAGTTTTGTTTTGGTCTCTTGATGCGTTGTTTGTTTTTGGGCTCCCCCCCCTTCGCCCCCCTAGACTCCTAACGCGGCAACTTTGCGGGTCGGGTTGTGTATGTCGCCCGGAGTTCAGTATCATCCGGTTAAAGAATAATAGTATATTTAAAACCGGATGAATCCTTTGTTTACATTGGGGAAGAGTTTCGATTTCATGACTCCAGCAGATTCCGTAAGAAGGCTGGAGATGCAAAACTTCCGTTTTACCACAGTTTTGTGCCAGTTTTGATGTCTTTAGCTGCGGAGTCTTGCCGGAGTCGGGCGGAGTCGGTACACCTGCTGAAACCCTATTTACAATGGGGAAAGGGTTGAAAGAGTTCCAACTTTGTGACTCCAGACGACTCCGCAAGAAACCGCAACATGCGCAAGATGATGTCACTGAACTGTTCGATTTGTTTGATGCCCATTTTTGGGGTTGGAAAGGTATATAGAATTTGGACTCCCAAAGGCGGTCCTCCCCAGTTGCGTTGAAAGCTTGCTGCTTAAACAAAACCCAACTTTGATTTATTTGCGTAATGTAAAGAGCTTCGTGTTTCGAGCAGGTCGCAAGGTTCCACACTGCCAAAAATGGGATTGCCACGCGCAACCGCTTTTCGCTTTGGACAGGGCCATTTCGAGGCTGGTTTCAATTTCTATTTTAATAGCAGGCGAGACCAAAAACGGGCGCGCCAAATCCACGAGTTGGAGCGTGTGGCAATCCTGTTTTTGGGGTTGCGACATGACGCTCGGAACGCACCCAGCTGCTTCAAAAGTTCGCCAGAAACCATGAAAACACAAAAGGCAGGAAGGATGACACAAACATCCACGTGCTGAACTGTTGCGTTGAAAGCTTGCTGCTTAAACAAAACCCAACTTTGATTTATTTGCGTAATGTAAAGAGCTTCGTGTTTCGAGCAGGTCGCAAGGTTCCACATTGCCAAAAATGGGATTGCCACGCGCAACCGCTTTTCGCTTTGGACAGGGCCATTTCGAGGCTGTTTTCAATTTCTATTTTAATAGCAGGCGAGACCAAAAACGGGCGCGCCAAATCCACGAGTTGGAGCGTGTGGCAATCCTGTTTTTGAGGTTGCGACATGGCGCTCGGAACGCACCCAGCTGCTTCAAAAGTTCGCCAGAAACCATGAAACCACAAAAGGCAGGAAGGATGACACAAACATCCACGTGCTGAACTGGGGAGGACCACTTCTTGGAGTCCAAAAAGCCAATGTGTTTACGGCCCCGAAAATAAGATTGCTGCAGTGACCTTTTTTGCGAAAAATGGCGCAGCTTTAACAAAAAGCAATACTTTTGCAAGTGTAACGGAAACACGGTTGCTGATTGAAGGTCTCTAGCCCCGCCTGCATGTTGCCAATCTTTGCCAAAGCGCCATGTTGTTTGGAATTGTTTGGGTGTTGTTGTCGCAGGCTTTCGCAACATGACGTGGGTGAGGTGCTGATTCCGCTGCGACATTGCTGGCGGGATGCTTTTTCTGTGTTTGCGTTTGCACTGCTCAGTTTTGTTTTGGTCTCTTGATGCGTTGTTTGTTTTTGGGCTCCCCCCCCTTCGCCCCTTATAGACTCCTAACGCGGCAACTTTGCGGGTCGGGTTGTGTATGTCGCCCGGAGTTCAGTATCATCCGGTTAAAGAATAATAGTATATGTTTAAAACCGGATGAATCCTTTGTTTACATTGGGGAAGAGTTTCGATTTCATGACTCCAGCAGATTCCGTAAGAAAGCTGGAGATGCAAAACTTCCGTTTTACCACAGTTTTGTGCCAGTTTTGATGTCTTTAGCTGCGGAGTCTTGCCGGAGTCGGGCGGAGTCGGTACACCTGCTGAAACCCTATTTACAATGGGAAAAGCGTTGAAAGAGTTCCAACTTTGCGACTCCAGACGACTCCGCAAGAAACCGCAAGATGCGCAAGATGATGTCACTGAACTGTTCGATTTGTTTGATGCCCATTTTTGGGGTTGGAAAGGGATATAGAATTTGGACTCCAAAGGCGGTCCTCCCCAGTTGCCGTTCAAAGCTTGCTGCTTAAACAAAACCCAACTTTGATTTATTTGCGTAATGTAAAGAGCTTCGTCGTGTTTCGAGCAGGTCGCAAGGTTCCACACTGCCAAAAATGGGATTGCCACGCGCTACCGCTTTTCGCTTTGGACAGGGCCATTTCGAGGCTGTTTTCAATTTCTATTTTAATAGCCGGCGAGACCAAAAACGGGCGCGCCAAATCCACGCGTTGGAGCGTGTGGCAATCCTGTTTTTGGGGTTGCGACATGACGCTAGGAACGCACCCAGCTGCTTCAAAAGTTCGCCAGAAACCATGAAACCACAAAAGGCAGGAAGGATGACACAAACATCCACTTGCTGAACTGGGGAGGACCGCCTTTGGAGTCCAAAAGCAGCCAATGTGTTGACGGCCCGAAAATGAGGAAAAAAAAAAAAAAATTGGCGGCAGTGACCTTTTTTGCGAAAATGGTGGCCTTAACAAAAAGCAATACTTTTTGCAAGTGTAACGGAAACCGGTTGCTGTGAAGGTCTCTATGCCACGCGCCTGCATGTTGCGCAATCTTTGGCTCAAAGTCGCCATGTTTGTTTGGAATTGTTTGGGTGTTGTGTCGGCAGGCTTTCGGCAACATGACGTGGGTGAGGTGCTGATTCCGCTGCGACATTGCTTGCGGGATGCTTCTTTGTGTCTGCGTTGGCAGTGGATCGTTTTGTCACGATTGGGCATTGCACTGCTCAGTTTTGTTTTGGTCTCTTGATGCGTTGTTTGTTTTTGGGCTCCCCCCCTTCGCCCCCCTAGACTCCTAACGCGGCAACTTTGCGGGTCGGGCTGTGTATGTCGCCCGGAGTTCAGTATCATCCGGTTAAAGAATAATAGTATATATTTAAAACCGGATGAATCCTTTGTTTACATTGGGGGAAGAGTTTCGATTTCATGACTCCAGCAGATTCCGTAAGAAGGCTGGAGATGCAAAACTTCTTTTTTACCACAGTTTTGTGCCAGTTTTGGTCTCTTTAGCTGCAGAGTCTTGCCGGAGTTGGGCGGAGTCGGTACACCTGCTGAAACCCTATTTACAATGGGAAAAGGGTTGAAAGAATTTCAACTTTGTGACTCCAGACAACCCCGCAAGAAACCGCAAGATGCGCAAGATGATGTCACTGAATTGTTCGATTTGTTTGATGCCCATTTTTGGGGTTGGAAAGGTATATAGAATTTGGATTCCCAAAGGCGGTCCTCCCCAGTTGCGTTCAAAGCTTGCTTGAACAAAACCCAACTTTGATTTACTTGCGTAATGTAAAGAGCTTCGTGTTTCGAGCAGGTCGCAAGGTTCCACACTGCCAAAAAATGGGATTGCCACGCGCTACCGCTTTTCGCTTTGGACAGGGCCATTTCGAGGCTGTTTTCAATTTCTATTTTAATAGCAGGCGAGACCAAAAACGGGCGCGCCAAATCCACGAGTTGGAGCGTGTGGCAATCCTGTTTTTGGGGTTGCGACATGACGCTCGGAACGCACCCAGCTGCTTCAAAAGTTCGCCAGAAACCATGAAACCACAAAAGGCAGGAAGGATGACACAAACATCCACGTGCTGAACTGGGGAGGACCACTTCTTGGAGTCCAAAAAGCCAATGTGTTTACGGCCCCGAAAATAAGATTGCTGCAGTGACCTTTTTTGCGAAAAATGGCGCAGCTTTAACAAAAAGCAATACTTTTGCAAGTGTAACGGAAACACGGTTGCTGATTGAAGGTCTCTAGCCCCGCCTGCATGTTGCCAATCTTTGCCAAAGCGCCATGTTGTTTGGAATTGTTTGGGTGTTGTTGTCGCAGGCTTTCGCAACATGACGTGGGTGAGGTGCTGATTCCGCTGCGACATTGCTGGCGGGATGCTTTTTTCTGTGTTTGCATTGGCAGTGAATCGTTTTGTCACGATTGGGTGTCGCACTGCTCAGTTTTGCTTTGGTCTCTTGATGCGTTGTTTGTTTTTGGGCTCCCCCCCTTCGCCCCCCTAGACTCCTAACGCGGCAACTTTGCGGGTCGGGTTGTGTACGTCGCCGGGAGTTCAGTATCATCCCGTTAAAGAATAATAGTATGCATTCAAAACCGGATGAATCCTTTGTTTACATTGGGGGAAGAGTTTCGATTTCATGACTCCAGCAGATTCCATAAGAAGGCTGGAGATGCAAAACTTCCGTTTTACCACAGTGTTGTGCCAGTTTTGATGTCTTTAGCTGCGGAGTCTTGCCGGAGTCGGACGGAGTCGGTACACCTGCTGGAACCCTATTTACAATGGGAAAGGGCTGAAAGAGTTCCAACTTTGTGACTCCAGACGACTCCGCAAGAAACCGCAAGATGCGCGAGATGATGTCACTGAACTGTTCGATTTGTTTGATGCCCATTTTTGGGGTTGGAAAGGTATATAGAATTTGGACTCCCAAAGGCGGTCCTCCCCAGTTGCGTTGAAAGCTTGCTGCTTAAACAAAACCCAACTTTGATTTATTTGCGTAATGTAAAGAGCTTCGTGTTTCGAGCAGGACGCAAGGTTCCACACTGCCAAAAATGGGATTGCCACGCGCAACCGCTTTTCGCTTTGGACAGGGCCATTTCGAGGCTGTTTTCAATTTCTATTTTAATAGCAGGCGAGACCAAAAACGGGCGCGCCAAATCCACGAGTTGGAGCGTGTGGCAATCCTGTTTTTGGGGTTGCGACATGACGCTCGGAACGCACCCAGCTGCTTCAAAAGTTCGCCAGAAACCATGAAACCACAAAAGGCAGGAAGGATGACACAAACATCCACGTACTGAACTGGGGAGGACCACTTCTTGGAGTCCAAAAAGCCAATGTGTTTACGGCCCCGAAAATGAGATTGCTGCAGTGACCTTTTTTTTCGAAAAATGGCGCAGCTTTAACAAAAAGCAATACTCTTGCAAGTGTAACGGGAATGGCAGGATTCCGGGGAACACGGTTGCTGATTGAAGGTCTCTAGCCCCGCCTGCATGTTGCCAATCTTTGCCAAAGCACCATGTTGTTTGGAATTGTTTGGGTGTTGTTGTCGCAGGTTTTCGCAACATGCCGTGGGTGAGGTGCTGATTCCGCTGCGACATTGCTGGCGGGATGCTTTTTTCTGTGTTTGCGTTGGCAGTGGCTCGTTTTGTCACGATTGGGCGTCGCACTGCTCAGTTTTGTTTTGGTCTCTTGATGCGTTGTTTGTTTTTGGGGTCCCCCCTTCGCCCCCCTAGACTCCTAACGCGGCAACTTTGCGGGTCGGGTTGTGTACGTCGCCCGGAGTTCAGTATCATCCGGTTAAAGAATAATAGTATATATTTAAAACCGGATGAATCCTTTGTTTACATTGGGGGAAGAGTTTCGATTTCATGACTCCAGCAGATTCCATAAGAAGGCTGGAGATGCAAAACTTCCGTTTTACCACAGTGTTGTGCCAGTTTTGATGTCTTTAGCTGCGGAGTCTTGCCGGAGTCGGGCGGAGTCGGTACACCTGCTGGAACCCTATTTACAATGGGGAAAGGGCTGAAAGAGTTCCAACTTTGTGACTCCAGACGACTCCGCAAGAAACCGCAAGATGCGTGAGATGATGTCACTGAACTGTTCGATTTGTTTGATGCCCATTTTTGGGTTGGAAAGGTATATAGAATTTGGACTCCCAAAGGCGGTCCTCCCCAGTTGCGTTGAATTTATTTGCGCAATGTAAAGAGCTTCGTGTTTCGAGCAGGTCGCAAGGTTCCACACTGCCAAAAATGGGATTGCCACGCGCTACCGCTTTTTGCTTTGGACAGAGCCATTTCGAGGCTGTTTTTAATTTCTATTTAATAGCAGGCGAGACCAAAAACGGGCGCGCCAAATCCACGCGTTGGAGCGTGTGGCAATCCTGTTTTTGGGGTTGCGACATGACGCTCCGAACGCATCCAGCTGCTTCAAAAGTTCGCCAGAAACCATGAAACCACAAAAGGCAGGAAGGATGACACAAACATCCACGTACTGAACTGGGGAGGACCACTTCTTGGAGTCCAAAAAGCCAATGTGTTTACGGCCCCGAAAATGAGATTGCTGCAGTGACCTTTTTTTCGAAAAATGGCGCAGCTTTAACAAAAAGCAATACTCTTGCAAGTGTAACGGAATGGCAGGATTCCGGGGAACACGGTTGCTGATTGAAGGTCTCTAGCCCCGCCTGCATGTCGCCAGTCTTTGCCAAAGCACCATGTTGTTTGGAATTGTTTGGGTGTTGTTGTCGCAGGCTTTCGCAACATGGCGTGGGTGAGGTGCTGATTCCGCTGCGTCATTGCTGGCGGGATGCTTTTTTCTGTGTTTGTGTTGGCAGTGAATCGTTTTGTCACGATTGGGCGTCGCACTGCTCAGTTTTGTTTGGATCTCTTGATGCGTTGTTCGTTTTTGGGCTCCCCCCCTTCGCCCCCCTAGACTCCTAACGCGGCAACTTTGCGGGTCGGGTTATGTATGTCGCCCGGAGGTCAGTATCATCCGGGTAAAGAATAATAGTATATATTTAAAACCGGATGAATCCTTTGTTTACATTGGGGGAAGAGTTTCGATTTCATGACTCCAGCAGATTCCGTAAGAAGCCTGGAGATGCAAAACTTCCGTTTTACCACAGTTTTGTGCCAGTTTTGATGTCTTTAGCTGCGGAGTCTTGCCGGAGTCGGGCGGAGTCGGTACACCTGCTGGAACCCTATTTACAATGGGGAAAGGGCTGAAAGAGTTCCAACTTTGTGACTCCAGACGACTTCGCAAGAAACCGCAAGATGCGCGAGATGATGTCACTGAACTGTTCGATTTGTTTGATGCCCATTTTTGGGGTTGGAAAGGTATATAGAATTTGGACTCCCAAAGGCGGTCCTCCCCAGTTGCGTTGAAAGCTTGCTGCTTAAACAAAACTCAACTTTGATTTATTTGCGCAATGTAAAGAGCTTCGTGTTTCGAGCAGGTCGCAAGGTTTCACACTGCCAAAAATGGGATTGCCACGCGCTACCGCTTTTTGCTTTGGACAGAGCCATTTCGAGGCTGTTTTTAATTTCTATTTTAATAGCAGGCGAGACCAAAAACGGGCGCGCCAAATCCACGCGTTGGAGCGTGTGGCAATCCTGTTTTTTGGGGTTGCGACATGACGCTCCGAACGCACCCAGCTGCTTCAAAAGTTCGCCAGAAACCATGAAACCACAAAAGGCAGGAAGGATGACACAAACATCCACGTGCTGAACTGGGGAGGACCACTTTTTGGAGTCCAAAAAGCCAATGTGTTTACGGCCCCGAAAATGAGATTGCTGCAGTGACATTTTTTGCGAAAAATGGCCGCGCTTTACCAAAAAGCAATACTCTGCAAGTGTACGGAATGGCAGGATTCCGGGTAACCCGGTTGCTGATTGGGAAGGTCTCTAGCCCTCGCCTGCATGTTGCCAATCTTTGCCAAAGCACCATGTTGTTTGGAATTGTTTGGGGGTTGTTGTCGCAGGCTTTCGCAACATGGCGTGGGTGAGGTGCTGATTCCGCTGCGACATTGCTGGCGGGATCCTTTTTTCTGTGTTTCCTGTCAAGTGTCCACGTAGGGGACGTACTTCTGACCAGCCCGGAACTACATGAGGTTTCATACAGAGAGGGGCGCGTGGCAGACGACACACAAGGTTTTGTTCATGGGGGTCTCTTGATGCGTTGTTTGTTTTTGGGGTCCCCCCCTTCGCCCCCCTAGACTCCTAACGCAGCAACTTTGCGGGTCGGGTTGTGTACGTCGCCCGGAGTTCAGTATCATCCGGTTAAAGAATAATAGTATATATTTAAAACCGGATGAATCCTTTGTTTACATTGGGGGAAGAGTTTCGATTTCATGACTCCAGCAGATTCCATAAGAAGGCTGGAGATGCAAAACTTCCGTTTTACCACAGTTTTGTGCCAGTTTTGATGTCTTTAGCTGCGGAGTCTTGCCGGAGTCGGGCGGAGTCGGTACACCTGCTGAAACCCTATTTACAATGGGGAAAGCGTTGAAAGAGTTCCAACTTTGCGACTCCAGACGACTCCGCAAGAAACCGCAAGAAACCGCAAGATGCGCAAGATGATGTCACTGAACTGTTCGATTTGTTTGATGCCCATTTTTGGGGTTGGAAAGGTATATAGAATTTGGACTCCCAAAGGCGGTCCTCCCCAGTTGCGTTGAAAGCTTGCTGCTTAAACAAAACTCAACTTTGATTTATTTGCGCAATGTAAAGAGCTTCGTGTTTGGAGCAGGTCGCAAGGTTCCACACTGCCAAAAATGGGATTGCCACGCGCTACCGCTTTTTGCTTTGGACAGAGCCATTTCGAGGCGGTTTTTAATTTCTATTTTAATAGCAGGCGAGACCAAAAACGGGCGCGCCAAATCCACGCGTTGGAGCGTGTGGCAATCCTGTTTTTGGGGTTGCGACATGACGCTCCGAACGCACCCAGCTGCTTCAAAAGTTCGCCAGAAACCATGAAACCACAAAAGGCAGGAAGGATGACACAAACATCCACGTACTGAACTGTTGCGTTGAATAGCTTGCGGCTTAAACAAAACTCACTTTGTTTATTTGCGCAATGTAAAGGCTTCGTGTTTCGAGCCAGGTCGCAAGGTCCACAACTGCCAAAATGGGAAATTGTCCCCGCGCTACCCACCAGCTTTTTGCTTTTTCCAGGATCATTTCGAGGCTGTTGTTAATTTCTATTTTTTAATATTTAATAGCACGAGAACCAAAAAACGGGCCGCCAGAAACACAAATTTCCCCCCCCCCCCCACGGCGTTGGAGCGTGTTGGCAATCCTGTTTTTGGGGTTGCGACACACTGACGCTGTCCGAACGCCCCCAGATCTGCTTCAAAAGTTCGCCAGAAACCATGAAACCACAAAAGGCAGGAAGGATGACACAAACATCCACGTGCTGAACTGGGGAGGACCACTTTCTGGAGTCCAAAAAGCCAATGTGTTTACGGCCCCGAAAATGAGATTGCTGCAGTGACCTTTTTTGCGAAAAATGGCGCAGCTTTAACAAAAAGCAATACTCTTGCAAGTGTAACGGAATGGCAGGATTCCGGGGAACACGGTTGCTGATTGAAGGTCTCTAGCCCCGCCTGCATGTTGCCAATCTTTGCCAAAGCACCATGTTCTTTGGAATTGTTTGGGTGTTGTTGTCGCAGGTTTTCGCAACATGCCGTGGGTGAGGTGCGGATTCCGCTGCGACATTGCTGGCGGGATGCTTTTTTCTGTGTTTGCGTTGGCAGTGGCTCGTTTTGTCACGATTGGGCGTCGCACTGCTCAGTTTTGTTTTGGTCTCTTGATGCGTTGTTTGTTTTTGGGGGCCCCCCCTTCGCCCCCCTAGACTCCTAACGCGGCAACTTTGCGGGTCGGGTTGTGTACGTCGCCCGGAGTTCAGTATCATCCGGTTAAAGAATAATAGTATATATTTAAAACCGGATGAATCCTTTGTTTACATTGGGGGAAGAGTTTCGATTTCATGACTCCAGCAGATTCCATAAGAAGGCTGGAGATGCAAAACTTCCGTTTTACCACAGTGTTGTGCCAGTTTTGATGTCTTTAGCTGCGAAGTCTTGCCGGAGTCGGGCGGAGTCGGTACACCTGCTGGAACCCTATTTACAATGGGGAAAGGGCTGAAAGAGTTCCAACTTTGTGACTCCAGACGACTCCGCAAGAAACCGCAAGATGCGCGAGATGATGTTATTGAACTGTTCGATTTGTTTGATGCCCATTTTTGGGGTTGGAAAGGTATATAGAATTTGGACTCCCAAAGGCGGTCCTCCCCAGTTGCGTTGAAAGCTTGCTGCTTAAACAAAACTCAACTTTGATTTATTTGCGCAATGTAAAGAGCTTCGTGTTTCGAGCAGGTCGCAAAGTTCCACACTGCCAAAAATGGGATTGCCACGCGCTACCGCTTTTTGCTTTGGACAGAGCCATTTCGAGGCTGTTTTTAATTTCTATTTTAATAGCAGGCGAGACCAAAAACGGGCGCGCCAAATCCACGCGTTGGAGCGTGTGGCAATCCTGTTTTTGGGGTTGCGACATGACGCTCCGAACGCACCCAGCTGCTTCAAAAGTTCGCCAGAAACCATGAAACCACAAAAGGCAGGAAGGATGACACAAACATCCACGTACTGAACTGTTGCGTTGAAAGCTTGCTGCTTAAACAAAACTCAACTTTGATTTATTTGCGCAATGTAAAGAGCTTCGTGTTTCGAGCAGGTCGCAAGGTTCCACACTGCCAAAAATGGGATTGCCACGCGCTACCGCTTTTTGCTTTGGACAGAGCCATTTCGAGGCTGTTTTTAATTTCTATTTTAATAGCAGGCGAGACCAAAAACGGGCGCGCCAAATCCACGCGTTGGAGCGTGTGGCAATCCTGTTTTTGGGGTTGCGACATGACGCTCCGAACGCACCCAGCTGCTTCAAAAGTTCGCCAGAAACCATGAAACCACAAAAGGCAGGAAGGATGACACAAACATCCACGTACTGAACTGGGGAGGACCACTTCTTGGAGTCCAAAAAGCCAATGTGTTTACGGCCCCGAAAATGAGATTGCTGCAGTGACCTTTTTTTCGAAAAATGGCGCAGCTTTAACAAAAAGCAATACTCTTGCAAGTGTAACGGAATGGCAGGATTCCGGGGAACACGGTTGCTGATTGAAGGTCTCTAGCCCCGCCTGCATGTTGCCAATCTTTGCCAAAGCACCATGTTGTTTGGAATTGTTTGGGTGTTGTTGTCGCAGGTTTTCGCAACATGCCGTGGGTGAGGTGCTGATTCCGCTGCGACATTGCTGGCGGGATGCTTTTTTCTGTGTTTGCGTTGGCAGTGGCTCGTTTTGTCACGATTGGGCGTCGCACTGCTCAGTTTTGTTTTGGTCTCTTGATGCGTTGTTTGTTTTTGGGGTCCCCCCCTTCGCCCCCCTAGACTCCTAACGCGGCAACTTTGCGGGTCGGGTTGTGTACGTCGCCCGGAGTTCAGTATCATCCGGTTAAAGAATAATAGTATATATTTAAAACCGGATGAATCCTTTGTTTACATTGGGGGAAGAGTTTCGATTTCATGACTCCAGCAGATTCCATAAGAAGGCTGGAGATGCAAAACTTCCGTTTTACCACAGTGTTGTGCCAGTTTTGATGTCTTTAGCTGCGGAGTCTTGCCGGAGTCGGACGGAGTCGGTACACCTGCTGGAACCCTATTTACAATGGGAAAGGGCTGAAAGAGTTCCAACTTTGTGACTCCAGACGACTCCGCAAGAAACCGCAAGATGCGCGAGATGATGTCACTGAACTGTTCGATTTGTTTGATGCCCATTTTTGGGGTTGGAAAGGTATATAGAATTTGGACTCCCAAAGGCGGTCCTCCCCAGTTGCGTTGAAAGCTTGCTGCTTAAACAAAACTCAACTTTGATTTATTTGCGCAATGTAAAGAGCTTCGTGTTTCGAGCAGGTCGCAAGGTTCCACACTGCCAAAAATGGGATTGCCACGCGCTACCGCTTTTTGCTTTGGACAGAGCCATTTCGAGGCTGTTTTTAATTTCTATTTTAATAGCAGGCGAGACCAAAAACGGGCGCGCCAAATCCACGCGTTGGAGCGTGTGGCAATCCTGTTTTTGGGGTTGCGACATGACGCTCCGAACGCACCCAGCTGCTTCAAAAGTTCGCCAGAAACCATGAAACCACAAAAGGCAGGAAGGATGACACAAACATCCACGTACTGAACTGTTGCGTTGAAAGCTTGCTGCTTAAACAAAACTCAACTTTGATTTATTTGCGCAATGTAAAGAGCTTCGTGTTTCGAGCAGGTCGCAAGGTTCCACACTGCCAAAAATGGGATTGCCACGCGCTACCGCTTTTTGCTTTGGACAGAGCCATTTCGAGGCTGTTTTTAATTTCTATTTTAATAGCAGGCGAGACCAAAAACGGGCGCGCCAAATCCACGCGTTGGAGCGTGTGGCAATCCTGTTTTTGGGGTTGCGACATGACGCTCCGAACGCACCCAGCTGCTTCAAAAGTTCGCCAGAAACCATGAAACCACAAAAGGCAGGAAGGATGACACAAACATCCACGTACTGAACTGGGGAGGACCACTTCTTGGAGTCCAAAAAGCCAATGTGTTTACGGCCCCGAAAATGAGATTGCTGCAGTGACCTTTTTTTCGAAAAATGCGCAGCTTTAACAAAAAGCAATACTCTTGCAAGTGTAACGGAATGGCAGGATTCCGGGGAACACGGTTGCTGATTGAAGGTCTCTAGCCCCGCCTGCATGTTGCCAATCTTTGCCAAAGCACCATGTTGTTTGGAATTGTTTGGGTGTTGTTGTCGCAGGTTTTCGCAACATGCCGTGGGTGAGGTGCTGATTCCGCTGCGACATTGCTGGCGGGATGCTTTTTTCTGTGTTTGCGTTGGCAGTGGCTCGTTTTGTCACGATTGGGCGTCGCACTGCTCAGTTTTGTTTTGGTCTCTTGATGCGTTGTTTGTTTTTGGGGTCCCCCCCTTCGCCCCCCTAGACTCCTAACGCGGCAACTTTGCGGGTCGGGTTGTGTACGTCGCCCGGAGTTCAGTATCATCCGGTTAAAGAATAATAGTATATATTTAAAACCGGATGAATCCTTTGTTTACATTGGGGGAAGAGTTTCGATTTCATGACTCCAGCAGATTCCATAAGAAGGCTGGAGATGCAAAACTTCCGTTTTACCACAGTGTTGTGCCAGTTTTGATGTCTTTAGCTGCGGAGTCTTGCCGGAGTCGGGCGGAGTCGGTACACCTGCTGGAACCCTATTTACAATGGGGAAAGGGCTGAAAGAGTTCCAACTTTGTGACTCCAGACGACTCCGCAAGAAACCGCAAGATGCGCGAGATGATGTCACTGAACTGTTCGATTTGTTTGGTGCCCATTTTTGGGGTTGGAAAGGTATATAGAATTTGGACTCCCAAAGGCGGTCCTCCCCAGTACTCTGCGTCACCTCGTGTGGCTTACTGGAACTGTTCGTGTGAGGTGGTGCGAGGGTCTCCACTGCTTCTAGCACCACTGGCTGCAGCAGTGGAGGGGGGTGGATCACTGCTCATCATTTGGGCGATGAGCGGGTGGGTTCGCTTGTCACGCAGAATCCGCGTCATTTCGCGAGTGAATGCCGCAGGGTCATCACCAGTTCCTTCGCTTCCGCCAGTGGCCTGTCAAGGACAATGGCAATGAGCATTTCGCCACCATCTTTGTGGATTATAGTGAGTCGGCCGGCTTGTATCTCGGCGAGGATTGCCACTGCCTTGTTTTCACACAAAGTGCGTTCCCATTCCTCCAGAGCTCTTTGCGCTAGGGTGTCAGTCTGCGGTGGGGCTTTCAGGGCAGCTGGTGTCCCTAACGCTCGTAGGAAGGGGCTATCAGGAGGAACGGGGGATGGGAAACGCTGAATGGCCGCTACGGCACGTTGAACGTCATTTGTTTGTACATCATATGACGTGGTCGTTTTTTTTGCTTATGGCAGGCTCGGAGTCAGCCCATAGTTGCTCCAGTGTATATCCTGGTTTCGGTTCCATGTACTTTTGGTTCCACACTGCATGATGGGACCATTGAGGCGCGTCATGGTTGATTTCTACTGAATCCCTTTTCATGTCATATTCTTTGAGCATATCATCTAATTCTTGTACTAGCAGCTCTGTGAATACAACATTGTCTGACAGCGCCATCGATGTGGAGTGGCCATCCCACGGGCATGTGGGAGTCTCCCAGGAGTCCATCTCAATTTTGCTCTGTGATTGTGCCCAACATAGGGACATCGATAGTTGCTTTGAGGCTGACTTGCGCACGTTTGCACTTCCATGTCTCAGGTGCTAAGAGGCCTCTGCCAGCCAACAGCTCGAGCGACGGGAATTGTGGTTGGTCAGTCGCTGGTAACACCTCTTCTTTGATGACTAACTTCAGCCCATGTAGTGGCTGGGGTTGCTCCTTTTGAGGGTCTTGAGGTGACTGAGATGTAGTGTCCTTGGGTGTTGTGTCTTCAAACCAGGTGGGACGGACTGACTGGACTCCTATGGGACTTGCAGAACTCGCAGTTTTAATGCTTTCTCTGCGCAGGCTATGGTAGACGGGCGGGATCATCCATGCCGGCACAAAGACTGTGATAAACTGCACATTCCAAATGACCTGCAAATTCTGCGGCTTGACTTCAGGCGTGATACATCTTACCTGACCATCGATCACTCTGGTGTATGATTCAGAGCGGTCGAAGGACGCTGTGACTTTCAGGCCCAGATACAGTTCTCTAAACCAGTATTCCTTGAGCATCATAAAGGAAAGGTGAGGTGCCCTCACTTCCAATACATGCGAGGCTGGCATTAGAAGAGTTACCATCCATTCAGCTAAGAACTCAATCATTTTGACTTCAAGTTTAGGGAGGATGGCTTGAACTGCTCGTAGTGCACCCGCGATGTCCGGGACATGCCCACGTGAGGGCAATCCAACTGTTCGCTTGGCATACTCGTCAGCAAAGTAAAGTCTCCACAACTTTGAGACCCACTGGCTCGGTTTCTCCATGTCTATGGTGATCTTAGCGAGGGGCCATGGGTCCGGGAGCGTGGATAGACAATGCAATAATTCGGAGGTTAGGTCTGCTGAGATGACTGGGAGGGCTTCTCCTTGCGGGCGATAGTCAACTGCAGGTCCTACCGTGCCTTTGCTTTTTTGCGTGTGGGTGCGGGCGGCACTATGCACGGCTTGGATGGTGGTCTCATATTGGCTGACCATGGCTCTTAAGTACTTGCATGCGCGGACAGCTGCTCTTCTTGTGTTTGGCCCATCTTCGGGCTGGTTCTTGGCAGCTACTGCAAGGATGTCTCTCGCCTCTTCTTCTGGCGACCGTTTGGGTTCCGTATCAGGTGCAGGTGCATTGAGAGCGGTACCTTGGACTGGCGCCTCTTTTGCACGTGGCAAGTGGTCTGGGATTGGCAACTTCGGGTGTAATCGCCATCCATCAAAGAAGTATATGCCAGGCAGGGACAGGATCTCCTGGTCTGGGCCCGTCTGTGCTACTATATGCCCGGTGCGTGCTTTGTACAGTCCTGAGGGTAGGCACACGTAGGTGGGAAAGGGTGTGCGATCAGCAGCGTAGGCATATAGGACAACTTCAGAGAAAGGGAGATCTTGCTCGGGGAGCCACTTGTGGTGAGTTCGTAAGCCTTCTTTAACTTCTTGGAAGCGCTCCCTGTTTAGCCATCGAAGGTCTGACCCTCGCACCAATATCAGACGGTATCTTGCTCGCTTCACTTCGTCAGCTTGCTGATCGTAGTATTGATTGGCGATTGCAAGGGGAGGGAACTCCCAGGTTGGTGCCGAATTCAGTGACCATCGGCTCAACTGTGCGAGATTCTCTTGAACTGGGTCAGGGTCAAAGTCTGGCCATCTCCATGTCGTTTCTCCTCTCCGTAGGCCCCGGATGCCGTATGCAATTGTGGCAATCACTTGCGCCATGCCCATGAGCCCCATCATGTCCAGCGGAGAGACAAGCAAGGTTAACGATTTGGACCGGGTGAGCCCCACAGTGATTCTGCCAAGGCAGTCTTCAGTATCTTCTGTAGGAGAGCCATTGGAGTAGTATTTAGTGTTGAGAAATCCAATACTGGGCTGAGCTACGATTGATACCTGTGCTGTTCCTCCTGCTGAATTGGCTATTGTTTCGACACGCAGGGTGCGAACATAATCCCTTTTGAGCACGGAGCGGTCCAAATTGTTCTTGTGATCCGTTGCTGTGGTCATTATAAAAAGTCCATCTGCAAATCCAGCATTGTGAGGGAAGGGGGTGAGTACCTCTGACACAAGAGTCTCTAAGTCTGTCGCTACCAACCCGTTAATCCTAGCATTCGTATCCCAAAGCACTAATTGGAATCCTGGTGGCTTGTCGGGAAGTCCTCCCGAGGCAAAACTTCCCAGTTCCCATAGGCCATTGATCTGCCTGCAAAGATCGGGATATCTCACTGCAACCACTGCATGGTATGTCACAGGACTAACCCTGGAGCTGGAGGGAAGCATCAACCCCCAAGCATGGATGTCACTCACACCGGCGGTCTGGGAATTTAAGACTGCTTGTATGTCACCAGCCATGGGCAGGAGGGTAACGGCATGCTGCAAAATCCAGGCAAGGCGTACTAGAGACCGTGGAAAATTAAGAGCGGTACCTGCCAGCAGTTCTGAGTCTACAAATCGGGAGTGTCGTTGCATATTTGGCTGGGCTGCTTCAAATACGGCTTTGAGGCCTGGAAGCACAGTGCTGGCTGCCCTGAGGTCTTCCTCATCCTGCGGCGAGAGGTGACTTGTCCATAGCTGACCTAACGTGGACTGTCCTCGTTTGAGGATTTGACTAAGAGCCGCTAAACCTTCATTTGCTGAACCGTCCAGCAGTCGGATCATTGCATCGGCAAGGTTGGCTGGCATGTAATAATTGCGGTCGCTTCGCAGTCCATGCTTTTTGGCTAGCAGTAGTTGTCGGGACCGTTTTGCGTTGCGAGCTGCCCGATCAATGCCGCCAGGTGTTTGCTCAGAGTCTCCTGTCCACAAGACCAGGGGTTGCTGTCTTAGCAGGCTGATAACTGCAATTTCGCGGTCAGTGCCATACTGCTGGCCTTCATCAATGACCAGGAGGGAGAGCTCTTGCATAAAACCACCCATTGTGGACCATTGCATGGTAAGATCCTGGGCTACCGTTCCCCGGGTGGCTAAAATTAACTGACACTTGTTCAGCATTTGCCTTCTTTCTCTCGGGTGGATATCAAATTTCGTGTGGGAGTAACTGCTTTTGTTGCGCTCTTGGTCTCCCACCAGCCTCCCTATGCGCCCAAACACCCCCGACGGGGGGTCGAGCCATAGGAGGAGGTCAGCAAAGGATCTAGTGCCGGAGTTCTCTTTACAAATGAACAGTATTTTGAGGCTGTCGGTAGTGTCGATTTCAATCAAGGCCAGGATGAGGATTGCCATCGATTTCGACTTGCCTGCTCCGAAAAGCCCTTGGATACACAGATCTAGCCGGTTGGTGAGCAACGCCATTGTCACTGCGCAGAGTGTGCCTAAAACATGTCCGTCAAGCTCAGCGGCAAAGGAAAGTGCAGTGGAGCGGGTCCAGGGGTGAAGCTCACCCTCTACGTGACATGGAATTAGCACTAGGCGTAGCAACTGGCCGCACAAATGCAAGAAATGTGATCTTTTGTTGCCCTCCATTCCTTCCACTGCCGTTTGGACATTATAGATGCCTAATCCCAGGTGGTATCTGCACGGGGGGGTTTGCGCGACAGCGGTGAGCTCTCGGGTAGGCTTAGTACATCCGAACATCCACATTGTATGTAGAAAGAAGGTCTTTGGGACCGGGCTTTTCTGTCCCTGGACGGTCGCATCAATGGGGTCCAGGTGCTGGCCGGAGGCACTATACCAGTCTTGGAGGGCTTCAAGTTGTTCCTTTGCAAAAAATTCAATGGCTGGTCCTGAGAGGAAAGCAACTTCGATGAATTTGGGGTTGCACTGTCTGTATATGCGTGAGGCAGCCAGCTCATCCTTTTTTTTGGATGCGCGCGGCGTGATGGCTAGGACCAAGCCAAACAGGATTTGAAGGTCATCTCCGTCATCAGCTGGTGCTTCTGCTGTACCTACCATGGCAATAAGCCTACCCGTGCCAATGGGGCTGACTTTGTGATGGTGCGCATCACTGGCTAGTAGGCTGAACACTTCAGTTTTACCCAGGCTTGGATGTTGGAACGCGAATGCATCTTGTCCGCCTTTGACTTTCCAGTGTCCAAACTCGCTGCCTTGGAAAGCATCAAGAACGTAAGTTCCGCCAGTGCAATAGGTGTCCAGCCGGTCCGCCCCACCTGGTTTGAGAGATTGCGGTGCCTAGTACCCAAAGAGACCACGCCTCAACCAAACCAAGGTCCTCGATGGCAGCAGCCCCAACCGCTACACGGTCTTAAGTTAGTCATCAAGGAAGAGGTGCTACCGATAAAAGACCAACCGGAATTCCCCGCACTTGCATTACTGGCCGCGCGTGGTTTACTCGCACCAGATACATGGAAGTGCAAACGTACGCAGGTTAGCCTCAGGGCAACAATTGATGTCCCTATGCAGGCACAATCATCGAGCAAAATGGTGATGGACTCCTTGAAGACTCCCACATGCCAGTAGGATGGCCACTGCACATCGACGGTGCCGTCAGACAATGTTGTATTCACCGATGCTGAAAGAATATAACATGAAAAGAGATTCAGTTGAAATAAACCATGACACACCCCAATGGTCTCACAACGCAGTATGGAACAGAGGTATATGGAACCAAAGACAGGATACACATTGCGGCAACTGTGGGCTGATTCCGAGCCAGCCATTGGGCAGAAATCTTCCTCTTCGTGATGATATCAAAGAAGGTGACATTTCACGTGCGGTAGCTGCTATCACAAATCTGCCGTCTTCCACGCTGCCTGACAGTCCCTTCATCCGTGCATTGGGGACACCGGCAGCTCACAAGGCCCCACCACAAACTGGCACCCTGGCGCAAAGAGCCCTGGAGGAATGGGAACGCACCCTGTGTGAAAACAAGGCAGTGGCGATCCTTGCACAGATGCAAGCCGGCCGACCAGCCCTGATCCAGAAAGACGGCGGCGAAATGCTCATTGCCATTGTCCTTGATAAGCCACTGGCGGAAGCGAAGGCATTAGTGGACGACCCTGCAGCTTTTACTCGCAAAAAAGCAAAGCCATCCACTTATCGCCCAAATGATGAGGCCAGCAGGAAGTGGTGACACCAGATGACCCTACTGAAAGCTGGCAACCATGATTTGTCGTTACTCACGTTCAACCGTAGCAAAAAAGATGAATTGTAATTGCATGCAAGGCCGTCGATAGCCTCAAAAGCGCTGGTAATGGAGGAAATGTGAACGTTTGTTGCCATCCATTCCTTCAACTGCTGTTTGGACATTGTAGATGCCTAATCTCAGGTGGTACCTGCACGGAGGAGTTTGTGCGACCCACCCCCCACAAATAGCACAGCCTGTGGCACCGGCAGCCACGAACACCCCAGCGCCAGTCAGCCCGTGCAGTTCCAGTTGTCTCATGCGGCCAACGTGGGGTACCCACGGTTGCCACACATGACAGGGAACCACTGTTCAGACAGATGTTGATAGGTGCTGCCACCATGGGGTCCCCGTTTGACATTACTTCAACCAACATACCGACCGGCCATATATGACTTCCAAACGGACGTCCCCATGCCTTTGCTCCGATGAGTTGACAACACTGCGATTGATAGATGGACTGCCCAGCTGCTCTACGCCTGCAGAACACCCTGCGTGCAGTTTAGCCTTGCAGTATGGCCCGACCGACTCCAATGAAAGATGCTGCTGTCAATCGCCTAGTAAAGTCAATTACTCAACTGACCCTGTTGTCAGGTCACTACCAGTGAGGTAGATGCTGCCCCCAAACTGACGGCTCGACAAAGGCATGTCAGAATCTTTCAAGTATCCAAAATATCCGCAATCCCAGGGGTCACTGACCTCGAAGGTGCCATACGCCAACTCCGCCAAATTAGCTGTATATTAGATAGTTGTACAATCTCTGCCAGCTGCAAAGTAAGCCCAAGCGCAGAAAGCCATACTGCTACTGCACATACAGCTAAAGGGGCTAGCACGTCATCGGAAGACATGAAGACTACTTGCAAGAGCACTAGTGCACTGGAACTTACCGCAAACCGCAGCTCCCATGATGCTGATGCTAGGAAAAGAACTACTGAGCGGACTCTGAGTGCGCCCTGAGTGCCGTAGCTTTCGCTGTCATTTTCACACTAGACCATGTCTCACCCTCCTGTTTCACCGTTCTCTCTCTTCTCACCACTTTCGTTGTGACCCGGCGTTGTCGGTGTTTGCTTCGAAGTGTCAGGGTGAATGTCATGCCTGGACGGCTGCTCTTTGTGATCTCGGGGATCCTGGCTGGGGGTATCCCTGGTTTCTGCATTGAGCTTTGTTGCTTCTTACACCCTCTGATTTGGCCCCTGGTGTTTTTGCCGTGGTTCTCTGTTTTGCTTCTTGTTAGGGGCCATTATCATCATGACACACAAGATGTCATCATGCATGAATCTCCATTGCTGGTAGCGATCCCACTTCTTGGTGCTCTTTTGGTTGTTTTGTTGTTGCTTGGTTTGCTGTTTTTTTGTTGTTGCTGGTTTTTTGTTGGTTGTTTTTTTTGTTGGGTTTGCCTGTTTGTTTTTGTGGTTTGTTTTGTGTTTTTGGTTTTCTTGCTGGGATTACATACTGGACTGCGTACAGGTCCATTACCAGTACTTTTGTGGCTATTGACAGTTGACAGCCTTGCACGATAATCTCAATTCATCTTTTGCTACGATCGAACGTGTGTAACGACCTGGCGGAAGCCATGAAGGCGTTGGACGGAAAAAAAGCTGTCCACTCTTCCCAATCTGGACCCTAGGGTTCGGATGATTGCAATGTTTTGAATCATGTGCAAAGCTTTGCGGGGCTTCAGCAAGCCTGTCTACGCTTTGAGATCCGCTTCTTTGTTTGACGAGAAGTTGTACAGGCTGTGTTTTGTCATCGCTGTCACAGTAGCTGTCAGACTTTAAAGGACCGAGGCGCATGAACTTTGCTAGACTCAAATAGTCGTGGTCCGCATTCTGCGGCGTACCACAAACCTCAGTGGCCCAAAAAACGATGAGGGAAGGGAGCAAACGTGAGCATCGTAAATTCAACCCATGGACAGATGTTCAAGTGCTTTTAAATGTTTGTTTGTTTGGTGGATTCTAAAATGTCCAACACATCTCACAGCTCCAAAAATGGAGTTGAACTTTCGTCACAGAAAAAACTGGAGGAGCCACTGGAAAGGGCCTCCCCATCTTATCCCTTTTTGGTGAGAAATTGGAACTCCGCTTGGTGGGAAGAATGTTTGTTTACATGTTCTGAAATCTGAAACTTTGAAAGGATGCATGGTCATTTTCCGGTTTTTAATTATTTTTGAGTGTGGGCCCAGAAATTTCGTTTCAACGTTTTCGCTCCCATTTTGGGAGCCGGGAAGCGACTCCCAAAATGGGAGTCGGCGCCGTTGTTATTGCAAAAGTAAATGAGGCGTGGCGATTGCCCCCATTTTGGGGTCAAGAAACGACTCCCAAAACGGAGGCCGCATTGTGTGTTTTTTTGAAGGTATTGCTTGGCATTCGAAAGCGGAATTTGATAATTTGCAAGCGCAAGTTTTTGAATTCTGGGTTGAACCCTCTGTTGGCAAAGTGTGTCTCGCTTAGTGCAATTCAGGACACATAAATAGCATTCTGCTGCGGCGTTCCTGCACTGTCTGTCTTTTTGGTGAGAAGATTGGACTCTTGTGGAAGAATGTTTGGTTGCATGTTCTGAAACTTTGAAAGGATGAATGGCTCGGTTTTATTTTGAGTGTGGGTCCAGAAGTTTTCGTTTCAACGTCTATATTGAAATACGAAAAAAACGATTCAAAATTAGCTCCCATTTTGGGAGCCGGAAAGCGACTCCCAAAATGGGAGACGGCGCCGTTGTTATTGCAAAAGTAAATGAGGCGTGGCGATTGCCCCCATTTTGGGGTCAAGAAACGACTCCCAAAACGGAGGCCGCATTGTGTGTTTTTTTGAAGGTATTGCTTGGCATTCGAAAGCGGAATTTGATAATTTGCAAGCGCAAGTTTGTAAATTCTGGGTTGAACCCTCTGTTGGCAAAGTGTGTCTCGCTTAGTGCAATTTAGGACACATAAATAGCATTCTGCTGCGGCGTTCCTGCACAGTCTGTCTTTTTGGTGAGAAGATTGGACTCTTGTGGAAGAATGTTTGGTTGCATGTTCTGAAACTTTGAAAGGATGAATGGCTCGGTTTTCTTTTGAGTGTGGGTCCAGAAGTTTTCGTTTCAACGTTTTAGCTCCCATTTTGGGAGCCGGAAAGCGACTCCCAAAATGGGAGTCGGCGCCGTTGTTATTGCAAAAGTAAATGAGGCGTGGCGATTGCCTCCATTTTGGGGTCAAGAAACGACTCCCAAAACGGAGGCCGCATTGTGTGTTTTTAAGGTATTGCTTGGCATTCGAAAGCGGAATTTGATAATTTGCAAGCGCAAGTTTTTGAATTCTGGGTTGAACCCTCTGTTGGCAAAGTGTATCTCGCTTAGTGCAATTCAGGACACATAAATAGCATTCTGCTGCGGCGTTCCTGCACAGTCTGTCTTTTTGGTGAGAAAATTGGACTCTTGTGGAAGAATGTTTGGTTGCATGTTCTGAAACTTTGACGGGTTGAATGGCTCGGTTTTCTTTTGAGTGTGGGTCCAGAAGCTTTCGTTTCAACGTTTTAGCTCCCATTTTGGGAGCCGGAAAGCGACTCCCAAAATGGGAGTCGGCGCCGTTGTTATTGCAAAAGTAAATGAGGCGTGGCGATTGCCCCCATTTTGGGGTCAAGAAACGACTCCCAAAACGGAAGCCGCATTGGGTGTTTTTTTGAAGGTATTGCTTGGCATTCGAAAGCGGAATTTGATAATTTGCAAGCGCAAGTTTGTAAATTCTGGGTTGAACCCTCTGTTGGCAAAGTGTGTCTCGCTTAGTGCAATTTAGGACATATAAATAGCATTCTGCTGCGGCGTTCCTGCACTGGGGAGGCCCCAGCTGGTGGGCCTGGTTTTGGCAGCTTGCCCGACTGCTAAAAACGGAGTTGCTGTTACTCGTGATTATCAGGCATCTGCATCTTAGACCATCTCGTAGCAGTGTCTCGTAGTGTTGGGCTAGAAGACTTGTAGCCAATCGTTTGCAAGCTTTTCTTTCCAAGCTCGGGTTGTTCTCGCAGACGCGTTGAAGATTTACAGGACCAGAAGAAGATTTATAGGGTTGCTGATTGGAAACTTGCCACGGCAGACTTTGGGCTGCAGTGAAATACGCGCGGCGCTGTGAAACGCAGTGAAAGGCACAGTGAAACGCGCACGGCGCTGTGTAACGCAGTGAAAGGCACAGTGAAACACACAGTGAAACACAGCGCGAAACGTTGTAATTTACAATAGTTTTGCGTTTTAAGTAGAAGCAAGGGCTGCTGCATTCAAACAAGTCCTAGCTTTTTTTCTTCCCGCAAGCACGAAACGTCGTAAATTACCGCGTTTCGTGCTGTGTTTCACTGTGCGTTTCACTGCATTTCACAGCGCCGTGCGCGTTTCACTGCATTCTACAGCGCTGCGCGTATTTCACTTTCTGTTTGCTGTGAGTTGGGTTGGAGGGGCAACAATAGTGTTGGGAAAGCGTAGAGGCGTAGAATGCCCCCTGCCCCCCCATGCGGCAATGTTGGACAAGTACCTTGCTTTTGTGACAATGAAGCGTTTTTAGCGTATTCTAAGCATGTCAGCCGCTTGTTTGTCTTGGGCTACGATTTGCATTGCGCCTTGTGATTGTTGTTTCGGTTGGATTCGCTTTGGTTATTGGGCCGGGAGAGGAGAGGGTTCCGATGATTGCAATGTTTTGAATCATGTGCAAAGCTTTGCGGGGCTTCAGCAAGCCTGTCTACGCTTTGAGATCCGCTTCTTTGTTTGACGAGAAGTTGTACAGGCTGTGTTTTGTCATCGCTGGCACAGTAGCTGTCAGACTTTAAAGGACCGAGGTGCATGAACTTTGCTAGACTCAAATAGTCGTTGTCCGCATTCTGCGGCGTACCACAACATTGCACGATGAGGGAAGGGAGCAACGTGAGCATCGGCCAGCAAAGCGGCTGGAATGTCACCCATGACAGATGTTCAAGTGCTAGGTGGGCTTCAAAAATTGAACTGAAGTAGGACCAGTACACAGTCCAATAAGCTGTCACGATGCCAACAGAAAAAACACAATTAAAAAACAAACAAAACAAAGAACAACCAGAACCAAAAACAAACACCAAACAAAAAACAACCACGAACCAAAACAAAAAAGGCGGGGTGATCAGCTGGTCAGTTCAGCAATGTCGGTAAGTAGAAGAATGGTGATAGCAATATATCATCCATGCTATCATCCTAGGGATTGGAATGACGGTCAAACCAAAACAAAGCAGGTAACAACCAATCCGAAATACAACTAAGTACCAAACAAGCACGGAAAACGCGCAAACGCGATTAATTAATTGAATTAGTCCATATGCAACCAGCCTACTGGCATGATGAACGATCTGGCGAAAGCTATAAGGTGTTGGACGGAAAAAATAATTGTATTTCGGATTGGAAGCATTCACAATACGCTCAAGCCAATTTTGGAACATTGAGGAAAGTCACGGCCCACTTTCTGCGATGCATCCTGAGGGCCGGACTGCGACCTTCCAAGCACAAGCTCTCAGATAGCCAGGTGTTGACCCAAGCAATTGCTTTTTTGCCCATAAACTCTTCCAATATGGTCCTGAATTTTGCACAGCAAACCCTTCATATTGAGTTTCAGAAGTTGAAATTCGTGGTTGAGTGGTCTTTTTGCTGGCTGCGAGCGGTTTTACCGGATAGTGTGGTTGAACAATGGACAACAGACCTCACTTATTGAATATTGGCAATAAGGACCGTCAGGTTGGTCGGCCACTATTAAGAGAGCAATTAGACAACATCTGATGCAAGACACTATGATGCAAGAAGCACATGCTTGGCACCGCAAGTTCTTTCGTACACTGGAAAATCATGACGTGATTGCTCATTTTTTTTGTCGGAGTCCGTTGCCTTTCGGCGGGTCTACGGTCTTGAGTCTTACTCGCGGACTAGCGCGGAATCGAACCATTACTGGCAGTCTGTCAGCGACACAAGTGCCGCGAGCCAACTGAGCCGCGAGGACGACGAAAACATGACGTGATCTACCCGTGGAATCAGAGCTGGGCTGATCAGGGAGACCAAGGAGTAGTTTGATGCATTCTGTGAGAGCTCTTTTGATCTTATTACCGCTGGACCGCTTCAAGACAGGTGGTATGATCATCTGATCATATGGCCAGATAAATTGAATAATTGGTATGGAGATGAGCTTCTTGCCTGGAGTCAACATGAGCTGCCAGACCTTATTGCTACATTTGATGGAGAAACGGAAGGGTTTGCAGATGAAGCTTTTTATATGTTTTTTTAAGCATGTCCAGAGCACAGATGCGCGATCGAGGCGGGGTGATCTGGTTTCGAGTACGTATCTGGCAGGCATCAAGAGGGCCACCAGCCATTCAGAGAAAAACTCGATGACCCGCAGCTCAAGGTCAGCAAGGACGTCTTTCACTGTTCTAAGGGCGTTCTGGATTTCAGGGGTTTGTACGGCGGTATTATAACTGACATAACTCAGGATGTCGAACATATAGCAGGTTTTGCGGCAGGCACTCTTACTGGATCCCACCGACATGATTAGCCTATTGATTTAATCACCACGCTGTATCAAAAACATATTGAGTGGCATGACAGTATCCGCACCGTTAAGTGGGAACAACTGCCATTGGACCCAAAGGTACCATTGCTGAGGGATTGCTGAATGCCCCACCCTACTGATTGTGTATTTTTGCAGTGATAGGAGACGTCAGCAGGCTGCAGCCACAAGGGGTTTGAAGATAGCCGTTCTGTCAATGGACACGGCTGTACTCCCCACCCAGGTAACCTTGAAAGCCAATCTGAGTCGTGGGGTCATTTATTATATCTTTATAAGAAAGGGTATGTGGCTGCATCGATTTGTGGCGCACCTTGTGAGACATTTTCGTCAGCCAGGCATGCTCCTCCTGATAATATTCCCGAGGTAGATAAGAATAGTTGGCCCAGACCACAAAGATCCTTTATACAATTGTTCGGTTTCTGTGGATTCCGACCAAAGGAGCTTCGGCAGCGCAAACAGGGAAATACTTTCATGTTGCAGGCAATCACGATATGCATTTGGCATGTTTTGTTTGGAGGACTATATTTGAGTGAGTATCCGATTCCTCCAGCTGACGATTCGAAGGCATCGATATGGACGAGTGCTATTATTAGCCTTCTACGTCAACATCCAGACATTCAGCTCAAATTGTTTGACCAATGGAAGTGGGGAGCTACCGTTAAGAAACCGATGGGACTCCTTGGATTACGGCTCCCCTACCTTCACCGCTCCATGTATGCATGCGCTGACTTGACTGCGAAATATCCACAACAGACGGCGACTGGCAAGGATGAACTTGGAAGCTTTAGAGCCGCTACCTATAAAGAAGACCCACCTCATTTTTCTGCTGGAATGGCACGATCCATTATTGCCTACAGATATGCGTAATGGAGCCGATCATCTCTGTACATAAATTTTCCTTAATTAGGAATATTGTAACAGGCAACAAGAACCAAACTCTTTGATACCATGGAAATTGGAAATTGGAAATTGGACCCTCAATTTTACCCTGACCTAAGGACAATTAAATAGATATATCCCCTTCTATCTGCACATGGATAAGGGAATATCGCTACGTAAATCTGCAATCCTGATTTGACAATGCAAACCCTTTTCGGACCTGACACATTGGATCGGATACACAAATTCATATAACAAATTAATTATAAAATAAAAAATAAGGAAAATAATAATATAAGCTATGAACTATAGCGCTGCTGGATTAACATACAAAAGCCGCTTCCTTTTCACGGCAATTCC
>CAMXCT020005779.1:56323-183823 GCA_947184155.2 Cladocopium goreaui
AAATATTCCAATTAAATAATTTCAATATAATATATTATTCTAAAAAAAATAATATTTCCAACCAGGGTAATATCCAACAATCCACCAAATCAACATTATATTACCATCCATTTATTCAACCAATATTAAATAACATATTTTAAATCTTTCTAAACCTTTTTTTTTTCAAAAAATAAAATAAAATAAAAAGAAATACAAAAATATAAACGTCCAAATATAAAAAAACACAAAATTCAAAAAAAAAATATATTTTAATATTTATTATAAATTTTCATTATAATTTCAAATAATTTTAAAATTAATTATAATTAAACAATTATATATAATAAATTATAATTTATCAAAAAAAACAATATTTATATATTTAAATAAATCAAATTATAATAATAAATAATAATAATAAATAAATTAATATTACTTATATTTATATACATAATATATATTTTTATAAAATATTATATATCATATACATTTATTAATTACATATTTATTTACTTTTTTATTTTTTTCATAATATTATTTTTATTTTAATACATATATAATTTTAAAATTATATATTTTCCAATTCCTTTATATTTATATATATATATATATTTTATTGTTAATTTTATTTATTTTGTTTAATATTAAATATTTTTTTTTTAGTAATTTTAAAAAATAATTTAAAAATTATATGTTTTTTTATTATTATTATTTTTAAATAAACATATAAAAAATATGATATATATATATATATAAAATATATATATATTTTTCATTTCATTATTCCTTTGAATAATTATCCTATGAAATTATTTTTTTGTGGGATTGTATTTATTTTTCTGCAAGTCGAAAGTCGGAACAAAATCCTAAGCTATTATCCGAAGGATAGGGTCAAACAGAATACGAAGTTCCGTTACCATCTTAAAGTAATAATCCCCCGTTCTAGCAACCCTGGATGGAGGTCTAAGCCTAAACACCTACGAGTCCAGCGGAAGAGCAGCACCGTTTCTTTTTGGAGCTATGCTACCAAGTCTTGAGCCACGGAGTGGCGCAGTGGATGAAAATGAATTGTGTGATCTACAGGTAAATACATGTACGCTACTAAGCATTGCATAGATACGCAAACAATCACAAAAAGGAGCGCAGGGACAAAGGGACATCGGCTGGGGATTCGGGGAAGGGACAAGGGGAAAAGGGGGAAGGGACAGGGGTTTGGTTTAGGGGAGACAAGGGAGAGGGGTAGGGAGGGGGGAGCCTCACGACGGGAAAGGACACGAGAAAAGCTTCACACACTTTACAACAATGCGGAACATTGAGAGACTACACATCCCCTGCCAAAACTAACAAGGCGGGTCTCTTCAAGCTAAACAATTCTGATGGCGCTGTAAATAATATAGTCTAAAACAATATGACATCCATAAGGGATCAATACATACTTGCAAGCTAAAGATTTAAAGGAACAAACCCGAATACGTATGTTTGTTTCCCATGTTGAAAGAGAGATTCATGTGCCGCTCGGTGCCATGTGTTGCAACTACTGCTGCAAAACTGTTGTGTATCCATCATGTATTGTTCTGTATCCGACATGCTTCCAATCATGCATCACCTGTTCTAACTGCATTTGACATCCTCACTTCACATGACTGATCATGCTTTCAGCTACAATTCCAGGTGAGTTTGGTTGGTGGCTTCCGCGTTTCAAAACGAGTAGCAGTCCCACGTTTCAACACGACCCCTTTCGATTTTGAACTTTGTAGGCATACATCTTCCAGCTCGAGAGGAGCATTTCACCATGCAAATGTATGGAAAAACTGTCACTGTATACAAGATTGTATACATCAGTTACTGATCTCTATGGGTATTTGATGAACCCTTTGTCTGCAAGCTGCCACATCGACAAACATGTTTTTGGCAGAGCGTCCCGGGCAAGCAGGAGAATCAAGCTAATTGTATAAGTGGTTTGCTGCGGCACTGGGGTGCTGAGGTGGAAGCGTACGGCTCTTAAATGCTAGTTGACCATGTGTCATGCCGGGTTGTAACGCATCAGCACGACATTTCCATTCAAATCAGGGAACATCAAAGAAGATCTCTGCGCGCCTGGCATCATGTTGGGCGCGTGCCCGATACGCGGCCAAGAGCTCACTTGGGGAGCGGCTCAATGGCCCGCTGGGCCCGAGTGCAGTTTCAACGTGAAAGTGCCCAGCTAAAGATTCAAACATGGGGAACAGAGCTACGACAAATGATGCACACAGATTGTTGCAGACATGTTGTGTTTTGACCGTGGCAAAAATGTATAATTATAGAAGATGCAAACCTTCCATGCGTTTGGTTGGAAACCACCAGCTCTGCAGGTTTTCATTTCAAACTCCTTTGCTGTTGCCAACTTAAATTCAAGGAGAATCAACTTGTTCAGTGTGTCTCCGGTTGACGACAAACGAAGCTGCTGGGCACTTGGCAAGGCCACCTTCTCTGGGAACAATGTTGGCATGTCTATGACAGTAATCTATGAATGATAACCTGGCCGTGACAGTGAGTAGTTTGACATGTATTGTTGCGAAATGGTTCTCATGGATTTGTTGGCAAATGATGGGAGTCCGTTTTTCAATACCTCCAGACCTGAAACAAAGTAGATCCTCGAAGCACATTCATGTCAAATCATCATGAGATGGTTTGAAGCGGTGGTGGCTTCAAAGATCTACTAGCTACGACACTTGGGCTGTGACTTTGGTGGTGACTTGCGTGTGCTTGGACTGCTTTGCTTGGATTGCTTGGGTCATAGCTGCAGCCAACATCCCCAGGAAACCGATAGGGATTCGTGAACTGGTGGAGAGCGGACAGGAGTGGACCTTTTTCTGTCATGACCTGATGCTACCTGGTACTGCTCAGTTGACGTTGCCTGTTGCCTGTCGGCCTTGGACTACTCCTTTTGATTTGCGATAATCAAAAAAGATGGATGTATCGTGGAAAGCCATGGACGTACAATGGATCAATGGATCAATGGGCCCCCATCAATTGATTTATTCAAAATATTTGCCGCATAAAGTCCAACAGCAGCAATCCGCACATTCAAGCCCATTCTGTGACGGTCGCTGCCATGTTTCTTGCTAGGCGCACACGGTGAGGTTCCGTTTTATAGACTCAGATAGACTCAGTTTGAGGGGCTTCCCATGCTTGCCGTCAAAACCAAGCATTGCCGGTGCACTTCCAGGTGTCGGCCTGAAACCTGTCACTTTCAGTTTCAAAAAATGGAGCCTGGTCCAAACTCTTTGTCTTTGTGTGCCTTTGCTCGACATTTTGCATGTTGTTCGGCTCTGCCAGAGGTCTTGAAGTTTGCGGATTCTTTCATTGTGAAGATCCAATCCAACCATGTTCTCATTCGCGCGGAGCAACATATGTAATCCATTTTGCCCGACAGGCCCCGTACTTTGACCCAGCAGGAAGAGAAATCACAGTTTTTCCATAGCGCCAAGCGTGTAGTACCTAGCAATGGAGGGTGCTATACCCTCAGTGGCTTGTAAATATGCGGCAAAACGGGTGCACCGTGTAGTGTGAAATATTTTTAATTCAAAATATGTAAACATGTTGAAAGATTCTTGAAAAAAGGGGGCAAGAATGTCAAATATCGTAGTTTCTCCACAGCGGGAGCGTGTAGCACCCTACTCAACCTACTGGAATTCCCCAAGAAGGTCTGAAACAGGTCTGACCTCCTTCCGATGAGTTAGGCTGAGCGATTGGCACTACGGAAAAAAATTAAACTTTTCAGATGATTAGTATCCTCACTAGACGCCTCTTGAAAGTTAGAATTTTTGGAATCTTCCTGATAGGTTGGGGAATGATTCCGGGAATGATGGTTGTTCTTTTTTCGTTGGCTTCCGGGCTTCGGGTCGCACAACCTGTGCAAAAATGGATTGATCATCCATCGTTGTCGGTGACGCTGCTAGAGCTCTTGCCGGCCACATTTCTTAGAGGGTCGTGGCTAAGTATTTTAGACTCCAAACAAACTACGTATTTCTTGTCACAATCCTCAGCCGTATAACTACGAATATTAATAAGCCTATATCATTCTGTATCTGTCTCCAGATTGTTTATTCTGAACAAACTATGTTTGAATGCAGATGCGTTATTTTGTCTTTTTTGTCTGGACATCCAAGAACAGCAATTTTCTTCAGATGATTTCAATGTCATTTCCGTGAAGTTGGCCTGGCAAAATGACGATATGATCGAAGCTGTTGAAAACTAGCATGGATGATCGCGGGAAACAATGGGCAAACACCATACAAATACCATCAAGTCACTATTGTATCCATGCTAGCCTACTTTTTAGGGCTCAACATGTGGCGAAGCCTTTTGGCAACTCCAGTGTAGCAAGGGAAATACTCAGCATGAACTAAGGGCATCCGAGCACCAATCTTATTGATTTGTTGTTGAAGACCTCGTACATCTTTGTCCATAGATAGAGCATGAATGGTGGATATATTATGTATCATATCTATTACGCAGAGTATGTTGTATATGTCCATATAGTCCATATGCATACATCATAGATATAACACATCCCTGGTTGCTGGTCTCAATTGATTCAACACACATACAAAATCATTTCATTCATTGGGATGGACAGTCATCTCTGTGAATGGCATTGAATTACAATCTCTTTGGCAAGGGACGGGGGACCCAAATCTCATGCCCAGCTGTGCCGCTATTCTTTTCACACCATCAACACGCTGAAGTCCGTTTTTAGCGCGTTGCATACACTGTACATCACGGGAGGAGGGCCTTACACGACGGGCATCGTAGGCTTAAAGCTGCAGAAGTCCCAACCTTGCCAATTTGATATCCGAATAGCGCCAGCTCATAATCGTACAGACCAGCAGAATTGCAGGCAAACAGGCACAATGATCGGATGTACATGACACTGTAACCAGCATCAAGTGCAATATCTCACCCAAAACACAGTTGGAAAACCCAACGCATAATTTTTCATCAAAATAACCATTGTGGCAGTGCCTCAGTGCTATAAATCTCGCATCTCCAGGATGTTTTTTTCAGCCCACCCGTTGCTGAATGGTTCACCGAGTTTACAACATCTGGATGAATCCTAAGTAGTGAGGCTTCCAATAGTTTTCTTTTACCTTAACCCAGCAATCCACCCCAACTTTCAGAGGTTTCATTGCCACAGTCTAACCCAATCCAAATGATTCTGCCTTGAATTCCAATTATTCTGGTTCGAATTCCACTTTTTCGAGCTTACATTCGTAACAAAAACCTTAGTTCTCAATTTCAATAGCAAAAAATGTATAAATCAATGGATTGGTTTAAGGGAAAACCTACAGGAAACCTTGGTTTTTACCATCAAACATAGGGCTTTCCTGTAAATTTTCCCATCATCCAATTCTATGAATAAAAAGTCACCAAACAATCTCAACATCTCCCGAAATCGCGGCTGATCTCCTCCCGCCATGCTGCCAACCGTTGAAGAGCTCAACAGATACCGAGTCACCACGCACTACGCCCCGCCGCGCCCTGAGGTTGTCCCGAACGCGACTGGGAGACCATAAATGCGACGGCTGTCTCAACCAGCTCTAAAGTTGACATGGACACTTTAAAAAAATGGCTGCTTGGTGGTTTCACCCCCTCTGAAAATAATGGTTAATAGTGGTTAATAATGGTTAATGATGGTTAATAACTATATATCTGGTTGGTAGTTTTAACATGTTTTAACCATCTTGAAAAAAAATAGTCAGTTGGGATGATGACATTCCACATATATATGGAAAAATCACATGTTTGGTAGCAGTTTTTTGTTTTCCGAATTTGGAGTCGACCATGTTTGAATGCACTGTTCAATGAAAGTGGGTTAAAACATGTATCAATTTTTACGGATCTGAGGAATGAACATGGTGATCATGGTGACATGGTGCTTCAATCAACATAGGAGGAGGGATTCAACGAACCATTTTACAACCAGCAGGATTTTGTGTATGTATGTACATGTTTAAGGACTATGAAGGACATCATTCTTCATCTTTTTGCTGCGAACAGAAAACCCGAGCTGTGATAGCTAGACGGTCTGCGAACCCAACAATTCCTCCAACGATAGCCAGGGCAAAATCCAATGACCCCATGAAGTATCGACTCATACTCATTTGGGTGTCTGGAAATGAGGCTAGGCACCCTGGCTGGCAAGTTTCATAAGTAAAATGATGATCAAATGATGGATCTAATTAAGGGGGGAAATTCCGAACATGGGGTGGCAAAGGAGAGAATCCCTTCGAAAGGGGACCTGTAGGTAGCTAAGTTGGTTTAGAACTAGGCTAGATAAGTAGGACTTATTGTGGATATTTCTATAGTCATATTATACATAGATGAGGCTACGAACCAACTTGGAACTGGGAGAGCCTTCGTCCTTTCACAAACAAAGGTGCTAAAAAAGACCTAATATTTTTGGGATAGCATACTCGCAACCAAACATGAAACAATATGCTGGTCAATAGCTCCAACTTGCCAATGGTAGTAGCTCCAACTTGCCAATGGTAGAGATTGGCGTCCATCCAAATATTATCCACAATTATGGTTTTAAAGAAGGTACATGAACAAAAATAGCTACTTACCATCTGGTTATTTAACATAGCCATGGAAAGTCCCGTATAAATGGAGGTTTCTAGCTGGGGAAATCATCTATAAATGGGCCATTGTCCATGGCTATGTTAAATGACCAGAGGGTAACCAACGCAATTTGGGCATTTAGTATATTTAATAGTCATCGGGTTTAATCCAGATATCAAAAATAGGTGCTACAAATCATCACAAATGAAGGGAAAGGACAGCCCCCCTGAGAAACCCGGAATTTCAATGCATCAAACCTGGATTTATAACTTGCAGTTTGGCTCTGCAAACCAAAGATCTGCCAAGAAACAGTTCCGCCGCACAGGCCGTTGGTTCTCGAGGTAGCTTTACATTGAGTTTTCAACATCTTTGCTACGCATGGCCTGCAATCTATCATGCTAGGTGTCAAAAATCACGGGCGCTTCCCATTGGATCTCTCTGATCGGGCTGCCGCAGAAAATGACATCTGGGACAAGATTGGAGCCAGGGCACTCAATCACTTGTTATAAGGATTTCCACAGGCTGGACGCATCTCGAAAACGGAGGCTCTTGGTTATGACCTAGCTGCCATCCGAAAACAGCTGCAGGTCGATTCTTCACTGCCCATTTATTCTACATGTAGGTTTCATGGCAACACAACAAAACCTGGATCAAAGATCGGTCCCAACCTGGACCATGAGCCACGCTCCCGTGGAACTGGTCTCAGAAGTTTCCACACTCGCACTTGATATGAACCGACAAAAGCGACATGGAACCAAACAAAAAGCCCACAGAAATGATGATTAAAGACTTGGGACTGGCAATTCTTGGGTTCTATCAAGTTCTATCTTGACAATTGGGGTAACTTCATCTTACTCTCCACTTGTGCGCTAGATGTTCCATTGCCATCCTTGGTCTCGACCATTCTAGCTTGGTTGCGAACTGGTAAGTAGGGTCACAAACGATTCCTGGGGTGAACCACCAAAGTTCATGGATTGCTGCCTAAACAAGACTCGCTTTTTCCTCAGACCTTTAAATGTCGAAGCTCCTTCTACGAGCGACAGCCCCTTAGGGCCTTAGGGATCCCAGTGGGTTGTAAGAAAGTCTTCCAAAAGATATTCTGCACACACAAAATTGCGATATATCAATATTTTACTGGTTGGTGGTTTCAACCCCTCTCAGAAATAGGAAAGTCAGTTGGAATGATTATTCCCAATATATGGAAAAAAAAGGTTCCAAACCACCAACCAGTTTATCAAAATGTTCGATCATTTACCCATTCACCAAGCATTCACCCATCAGGTTTTCCCAACCCCAGGCTCAACCATCCATGAACCAATCATCAGAAGGTTAGAACTCAGCATGGCACGGCACCCACTGCTCCGTTGCTTTCTTGTCCCGCCAAAATTGCTTTGGCCCACATGGCATGGGCGATAGTTCACCGACTCTGCACGCGGTTACACGACATCTTTCTTCTGAGATGTTTGGATGACCAAACATGAGACTTTGAACTGTTTGAAGCTCATCTGTTTTCAAGCTACTTAGTTTGGGTATACACCCAAAAAATAGATCACACTAACTGGATTTAATGGTATATACATTTCATGGTACAATGGTTTTCATCTATTTTCAATCCAACCCAATAGCTATTTGGATGATCCAGTGGTTTCAAAAACGGCTTAGTTTGTTTGAACCTAGAGATGATTATGTTTTTAATGGTGATTATTACTATTACTACCATATTACCATATCATTTGGGGATGATGATCCAATCCACTCGCCGTTTCAAAGAAACCATTGGACCATCCCTGGTGGATCGTACAACGCGTGGATCGTTTGAGCGTACAACGCTAGCGCAGCATCGGGGTCGTTTGAGCATCGTGCAGCATCTGAATTCTTTTAAGGGGACACAGGTTCCGGCACACATCCAACAGGAAAACAATGTGGAAAACATATATATATATATAATGTTATATATATAATGTTATATATATATATAAAATGTTATATATATAATGTTATATATATATATAATGTTATATATATATAATGTTATATATATATATAGCATATCAAATAGATAGTCTGATAGGCTGAGCAAAAACAACAACACTTGCAAAGTAGGGCCTTCGATTCTTTGTTTTTTTTTTTGTAATATACAAAACGACAGGCAGTCTTGGATGCACAGCTGCTGCCGGCTCGACCATGGCTGGTGGCAAACCCACAGGGATCAAGAATCATGGACCTCAACCTTTATTAATTGGTCTCAAACACATCATGCACAGTTTACGCTTTTACTCACCAAAGCCACCAACAACCTTGTGTAAACAACCCAGGAAGCCAGGGACAAAAATCACCCAAAATCAGATGGTCATAATCTTCCACCTTAAACTAGCCAAAACTCCCATGTCTAGACCCCCAAATATCACAGTGTTGATTTTTCTATGTCCCATGAACTATTCCATTTTATCCCTGTTATATCAGCATTTAAAGATGTTCAAAGCATTTATACTAACCCAACCTATTCTCAACCCAGAACCCGTCCCGCCAACAACGTGCGGCGCAAAGTCCTCTTTGTTGTTGTCGCAACGCGCGGCACCACTGGCGGACATGCTACGGCGCACCCAGTGGCGACCGCATTGAGGAGGCCCAATGATGAGCATGGCAGATGGCAGCAAGTCCCACGGCAAGGCCGGTTGTGGCTGGGAAAAAAACCTGGGAAAATGAGCAAAAAGGAGCTCACCATTTCTACCGATCTTCATGGCTAGAGGGTAGCATAGGCAAAGCATATCAAAGAATCCCAGAATTAGGTGAAGTGAACATCTGCAGGAAACTCCTGTATTAAAGAACCATGTTTTCATGTAGATGTTCCCTGAAACTGACAGTTTCAACACCAAAACATCAGCCCAGGGCCATCCACCGTGGAAGTGTCCGCCTTTGCGAGGCTCGTAGCTGCCTTCACAACGCCACAACGGCTCGGCCGTGGTCTGTCCAGCAAAATCGGCGGAGGGAAACCCGGGAAACCCCCATCTGTTGAAGCTCCAAAGCAAGGGGCAAAAAGAGGGAGTTTATTCCTATGCATATGTAATTGCACACGTGCATGTATATATGTATATATATATATCTGGGTAAATTATAATATTTCACTAACCTGAATTAAGGCCATTTGGGGATGATTCCCCTTATTAACCATGATTCCAGTGAGGTCGCAGTGAGGTCGTTATAATTTACCCAGATGTATATATATATATATGTATATTATAATATGTAAAACGTCTGTTTAATATACAAAATGTTTTGATTGACATGTACGGAGGCAATGCCCCTAGTACATATCTATTGTCATTTTTGTTCTGTATTTAATTATCCGTATTCTATCAACGATGTAGTGCACCAATCTGATTCTGTGCCGGATGTTTCCCAATGGCAAGGAAAAAAAGAAGGGTACGAACGGATTGGCGAATCAAACCCGATCATAGACAATCCATCGTCTTGTTTCAGCTGCTAGTTATATCATGTTGTATTTGCTGAAATTTAAACCGGGCAAACCCCGAAAAATACCCTTTGGTAATTTAACATAACTATGGAAAATCACCATTTTCAATGGGAAAATCCACTATTTCTATGGCCATTTTCAATAGCTACGTTAAATTACCAGAGGGTAGTGTTTGGACCATGATTGTCCTTGGAAAGACTGGGTTGGATCTTCCGATTTCCGGCATCACCAAGCTGTGAAAGTCCGCATCTGATTGGGGGATAAAAACAACCCATCCCCACCAAATTCGTCATCGCCCTCTTTATCCTCCGGTAATTCATCCGTGGCAATGCAAAATAGCGCCATTTTTTTGGATTTTCCCATTTACACAGTTTACACATCCATATTTATGATATTTTTTCACATTTACACATCTAAATATAACATATTTATCTGGTTGGTGGTTGAGCCACCCCTCTGAAAAATATGAGCCAGCTGGGGTTACTATTCCCAATATACGGGAAAAAACATGTTCCAAACCACCAACCAGGTATGCGGGACTTCAGTTGCCATGTTTGATTAGTGGGTGGACGGTTTCAAGCCCACCAGAAATCCATTGGGATCAGTATTTCCAGGATGCCCGGACGATGGAAGTCGGCCAGACCACGGGTTTTGTTATGGCCGTAAGACGCTGTTCAGCAACCAAAATGGCATCCGCACACGGCTTGGTTGCAACAGGATCTGCAGTTTTGTTCAACACGATGGGTGCGCAACTGTTTTTGTTTTCCGCACTGGAGAGTGAAATTCGATCCAAAGAATTTTCCGCTGGTAAACTAACATAGCTATGGAACATCACACTTTTTCATATAGGTAAATCAACTATAACCAGCCATTTTCAATAGCTATGTTAAATTACCAGAGGGTATCCGCTTGTAGAACAGATCGGAAGCATTCATCATGATATACATTCCACTAAACCAACACAACTATTGAAAATCACCATGGGAACAATGGGTGAATTATCTAATCAATGGGCCATGTTCTATAGGTATGCTGTCACATGGGATGAAATAGTTAAACAACAAGCAGTTTTTGGGTCAAAAAAACGCCTATGTTGTTGCAGCTTGTCCCCAGTGTTTGTAGGACAGCAGACTTTAAAAAAGTCAGTTCACTGCATGTTCTGCCAGTTTTATCCCATCTTTGTTGAATAGATGGCAGATATGTCCCAATCAATAACCATGTCGAACCATATAAAAAGTCCGTTGCTGATGATTTTGACGGTTTGTACATGTAATTCTGATTGGTCAGCTCCTTATTTTGGTTGGTGACTTCCTTCTATTCGCTGCTTGACTTCACATTTTGTATCTGGTCAACTGTTCCCCTTTGGCTTAAACCTGCAAGTTTGGCGTTCCAGATTCAACATACTTTGGCATCAAGAGGATATGCATATATAAATATATGTATAGATAAAAATATAGAGATATAGAAGTAGAATCAAATAGATATAGATTAGATATATAGATATAGACATACTAGATATATTAGATATACCTTTGTGTGTGTATATATATACATACATAGAATTATCTAGATCTTCAATTTGGTTTCGACAACAAGGTCTCTGCACCCATCAGCGAGGACTAGGCCGTCATCGTTGTCTTGCTATGACCAGGGGGTCAGTTTTTCGTCGGTGTGTCTCACAAGTGGCCATTTAATTTTCCTCTGGTAATTCAACAGTTTGCTATGGAAAATGGCCATAGAAATAGTTGATTTACCCATTAAACATGGTGATTTTCCATAGTTTTTTGTATGTTTACCAGAGGGTAACCATCAAACATGCCGATACCATGGGATAATCTTAATGAATCGATACCCAGTGGCCATCATTGCTGGGATGACCCAACTCTGCAAGATGCCTCTGGTGATATCTCCACATTTCACTGAGGGGGGGTACCTCCCCCAATAGTCATTATTTGATACTTAAATGGTCCCCCCCAATTAACCAGCCTAAGGGTTTATTAATCCAGGGTTGACATTACACTCATTCATCGGAGGCCTACCTGTCCATTCCGGATGTGATGTTGTAGTCATTGTAATTTCTCCGAGACATTGTCACTGGAATTGTTGAGCCATTGAAGACCACCCAGGGCCACAGCAGTGGTTTTTCTCTGCATCGTCTCTTACGATGCAACGTCTTCAGCGACTGCGGAACAGGCTGCAGCGACATGGGCAGCGGCACAGCGTGCACTTCTTCAACACCGAAAACCAGACAGCTGCAAATACCATCTGGTTATTTAACATAGCCATGGAAAATCACCATGAAATTAATAGGTAAACCAACTATTTCTATGGGCCATCTATACCATGGCAAACTGTTAAATAACCATAGGGTACCCATTGGAAACGTGTCAAGATGCAGATTTTTTGTCGTTACGAAACAAGCAGGTGCCGCGCCTTCTGCAGCATATATGGAGATGAGGATCGGTGCTGTTGGAAAAATGGTTCAGCTTGGTGGTGCACAGTTTTTACGTTGGGGTTATTTTGCCTGTCATTAGGATGAAACCTCTGCCAGCTGCGGAGTAATCATATTTAATTTCAAAAACAAGAATCAGACTCTTCATCACTTCAACTTCTTGTAAACACATCCGAGATTGAATCCACCAACTGGATTAACATAGATTAACCGCATGCAAAGATATGCGCAGTATCACAAACCATATGGCATACGTTGCATATCTTTGCATATATTTCCAAATATCATATAATATGGGGTATAACAAACATATGGTATACTATGGTATGATATATCTATAGACCATATGGTATATCTTTACATGATAAATACCATGGTTGTATAGTATTGACATGTATTGACCATGGGTATACTTTGCAAACCATAGGTACACCCCTGTATGAATACCTATGTGATATACTACTTTATTCATATGGGGTATACCTATGGTTTTGTCAACTACTTTATTCATGGGTATATTCATACTACTTTATACGGTTGTTGTTAAACCATGTTGTATACAATAAAGTAGTATATGGGGTATACCTGTAAACGACAAAAAAAAATCATGGCTATACTACTCTTGTAACAAAAAACAGCGTAGTCCATGGGGTCCAAGTAGAGATGGTCCAAACAGCGTAGTTCCAACATGTTCTAAACTTCGACGCTGCGTCAGGATGCCGTCTCGCCGTCTCGACGGCATCAAGGCCTCGGCGTAAAAATGAGCGACCGATGCGACCTGGAAAACGATCTGCGTTTGGTGGTACAGTGGCACCTCATATTTAAGAAAGTTACCCTCTGGTTATGACTAACAGTGACTAACAGTTTGCAATGGTATAGATGGTTTACCCTTCTTAATTTCATGGTGATTTTCCATGACAAACTGTTAAATAACCAGATGGTAGGAAGTTAGGATAACTTAGGTATTTTACCAAAGATGTTGATTGAAATTTCATGGGATTTTAGTTGTAATGAGATTTAGTTGGCTAAGTTGGAGAGAACTGGGTCAACTAGGGTTGTACAGGTGGATATAGCTTTACAAGTAGTGGGTACCACATGGTATCACCAATGCAAAGTAGTATGGGCTTAGTAGAGTAATGATAGGCAAGAGGTAAAATGTGAAGCTTTCAGCAATGGATCAACAAACCGCATGAATAATTCCAAGTATAAGTGGCACTCATGAACTATTCATGAACTAGGGGGTGCCGTAAAATGGTGATAATGAGTCAAGTCAAGTATTGATGTTGCCCTCCATATTCATCAATTGGGGGTTAGAAAAATCCCTGAGTGACAATACCCAGGCAGATCACTCATTTTTTCCCATTTGACCACAGATGGAGTACCAAGACGACAAGTACTTTGTTACAACCTTGTCGAATCCGTTGTGAGTTTCAATATGTTTTATGCGTATTTGGCCTTCCCAAAGGGGGCAATTTCTAACTGGGGAAGGGCCAAAGTTTAAGGCGAAGGTTTAACCAGAGATGTGCGAATCGTTTTGCGATGTCTTGAGTGTCAATACGCCGTCCCATGCTTTTGGTGAAACCATATTTTCACATCGTGATTTATCATAATCCCTACCTTTGTCAGGTATACCATCCATTTCTCAAATATCCCATTCTATGGTATATCGCGATCCATTTTCAAACTATCTTATACTATCATCTTGGAAGTGGCATACTTTTTCCAACACCTTGTCTCAGGTTTCTTGAGTGTATCGTTCGTGTATCGTTCATAGAGGATTTCAAGAATCTTGGCCATACGAAGCTATCGACTGCTCGCATGACACGGTTGGGCCCAGTCTCCGCTCAAACAATGGGTGGACAGACAAATATTCCGCCATGGTGGCTTTTCAATGTCTCGTGCAGGGTACGAACACCTACTACCTGCAAGACCCCGAAGTACAGTACCTTCTCTTCCCAGCATCATCTGCATTGTCTAGCGGGGTTGCTATGATTTTCCCTGGAAATGAATTGGAAGCAGGATGGTGAATACATTCTCCGAAACTTTGCAAATTATCCCATGAATTACCCATGAGAGACCCATTCGAAATCCGAAAATCCTTCACACATGGCTTTATCCAAATAATGTGGGTAAAATAATAATTAATAAACCCATGACTGGGCATGGTTTATACCACCTACTTTATGGTGATTTGGAGGATGGTTTATGATTAGATTGTTTTGCCATGTTTTACCCACATTAGTACTATTCAAATTCCCCATTGTCGCTGATGAAATCGACACTTTTTCCCGGGTGAAGTCCTCATGTTCTGTATGGGTCCCAGCGACCATTGCGATTCGGAAGCGTCTCTAGGGGCCTGGGCCAGGACGAACTCGCTGTGGAGGGTTTGGTTGGGAAAATCATCAAACTGACGGAATTTTCATGAGGCGAACATGTTTGGATTTTTTGTTGGATGATGTTCTAGCTATAAACCTCCATTGAGAGATGTTTTTTTTGTGGATTTTCAATGGCCTAGTTTGATTACCGGAGGGTATACCCTCTGGCCAACTATAAGAGTTTGCTATAGAAAATCCTTTCGAAAACGGTGAATCTTTTGAATCATGGAAGGAGGGCAAAAAAATCATAGCCATGTCAAAGTGCCAAAGGGTAGGCACCAAAATGGTAGTTTCAATAGGGAGGATGAAGATCATCTGAATTGTTGGAATTGGGGTGTTGCAGTCTCAGAGAACACCATTTAAGATTGTTGAAGCATCCAAAGCCTAATGGGGAACATCCCTGTGGGGTACCTAGGTTATTCATTGGTCATTGACTACACATTTGCATAATCAAACCCCGTATTTACTGGTAAATCCATGTTTCTCAGCTAAGATTTTCCTTTAAACCAATCCATGGCCAATCTGAGATACTCTGCACAAAACACATTCTTTAGCTGGTTATATATTTGTACATATATCTGGGAAAAAAAATCTTTCACTAACCTGATTTAAGGCCATTTGGGGATGATTTCCCTTATTAACCATGATTCCAGTGAGGGAGAGAACTGTGAGGTCGTTATAATTTACCAAGATAATATATATAATATAATATATATAACATTTAATATATATATAATTTAATATATATATATATATTATAACATAATATATAAATATAGTATATAATACAATATATATATATATACGTATATATAGGTAGATAGATATTAAAACATTTTTTGAACCGGCCTTCTGGGTCTCTTTCCGTGTCTGCGTCACGCACGATTTTGCATTCAGGTGGCCCATTGTTTTAGTGGACGTTCGGTTGATACATTTACACAATCCTCATTGGAAGCAAGACGTTCAAGTACTAGCCTCTGGTAATTTAACATAATAGCTATGGCAAGTAGATGAAATAACACATTTAGTAGTTGATTTATCTATTAAACGCATGTAAACATTGTGATTTTTACATAGCAGACTGTTAGTTTGTCAACGGGTATGAATGAATGTTGGCAATGCAAGAATAACAAATAACCAACGTCAACATTCTTATCAAAAGAAGTTTAGGGGGAGAAACTTCCGTGTTACGGACTTTTAGAATGTCAGGGAAAGAGTTAGTCAAAGAAAGAGTTAGCAAAGAAAGAGTTCGTCAGGGAAAGAGTTCGTCAAAGAAAGAGTTAGTGAGGGAAAGAGTTAGTCAAAGAAAGAGTTTGTGAGGGAAAGAGTTAGTCAAAGAAAGAGTTAGCAAAGAAACAGTTAGTCAGCGAAAGAGTTAGTCAAAGAAAGAGTTAGTGAGGGAAAGAGTTAGTCAAAGAAAGAGTTAGTGAGGGAAAGAGTTAGTCAAAGAAAGAGTTAGTGAGGGAAAGAGTTAGTCAAAGAAAGAGTTAGTCAAAGAAAAAGTTAGTCAAAGAAAGAGTTAGTGAGGGAAAGAGGGAAAGAGTTAGTCAAAGAAAGAGTTAGCAAAGAAAGAGTTAGTCAGGGAAAGAGTTAGTCAAAGAAAGAGTTAGTCAGGGAAAGAGTTAGTCAAAGAAAGAGTTAGCAAAGAAACAGTTAGTCAGGGAAAGAGTTAGTCAAAGAAAGAGTTAGTGAGGGAAAGAGTTAGCCAAAGAAAGAGTTAGCAAAGAAACAGTTAGTCAGGGAAAGAGTTAGTCAAAGAAAAGAAAGAGTTAGTCAAAGAAACAGTTAGTCAGGGAAAGAGTTAGTCAAAGAAAGAGTTAGTGAGGGGAAAGAGTTAGTCAAAGAAAGAGTTAGTCAGGGAAAGAGTTAGTCAAAGAAAGAGTTAGTGAGGGAAAGAGTTAGTCAAAGAAAGAGTTAGTCAAAGAAAAGTTAGTCAAAGAAAGAGTTAGTGAGGGAAAGAGTTAGTGAGGGGAAGAGTTAGTCAAAGAAAGAGTTAGCAAAGAAACAGTTATTCAGGGAAAGAGTTAGTCAAAGAAAGAGTTAGTGAGGGAAAGAGTTAGTCAAAGAAAGAGTTTGGTTGCAAAGAAAGGTTTGTCAGGGAAAGAGTCGTCAAAGACACGAGTTAGTCAAGAACAGTAGTCAGGGGAAAGAGTCAGTCAAAGAAAGAGTGAGTTGTTAGTCAAAGCAAACAGTTAGTCAGGGAAAGAGTAGTCAAAGAAAGAGTTAGTCAGGGAAAGAGGAGTCAAAGAAAGAGTTTAGTCAAAGAACAACAGTTAGTCAGGGAAAGAGTTAGCAAAGAAACGTTAGTCAGGGGAAAGATAGTCAAAAGAAAGAGTTAGTGAGGGAAAAGGAGTTCAAGTCAGTCACGAGTTCAAGAAAGGAGGTTAGCAAAGAAAGAGTTTGTCAGGGAAAGAGTTCGTCAAAGAAAGAGTTAGTCAAAGAACAGTTGAGTCAGGGGAAAGAGTCAGCAAGAAAGGGATGTTGTTAGTCAAAGGAAAGAGGGTTAGCAAGAAACAGTTAGTCAGCGAAAGAGTTAGCAAAGAAAAGAGTTAGGGAGGGAAAGAGTTCGTTCAAAGAAAGTGAGTTAGTCAACGAAAACAGTTAGTCAAGAAAGATTAGCAAAGAAATCAGTTAGTCAGGGAAAGAGGTTAGTCAAAGAAGAGTGTTAGTCAGGGCAAGAGGTAGTCAAGAAAGAGTTTAGCAAAGAAAGAGTTAGTCAAAGAAACAGTAATTGTCAGGGAAAGATGTTAGCAAAGAAACAGTTAGTCAGGGAAAGAGTTAGTTCAAAGAAGAAACAGTTAGTCAAGAAGAAACAGTTAGTCAGGGACAGAGTTAGCAAAGAAGAAACAAAGTTGTCAGGGAAAGAGTTAGTCAAAGAAAAGAGGTAGTGAGGGAAAGAGTTAGTCAAAGAAAGAGTAGCAAAGAAAGAGTTGTGCAGGGAAAGAGTTCGTCAAAGGAAAGAGTAGTCAAAGGAAAGACAGTAGTCAGGGAAGGAAAGAGGTCAGTTCAAGAGCAAGAGTTAGTGTGGTAGTCAAAGAAAGAGTTAGTCAAAGAAAGAGTTAGTCAAAGAAACAGTTAGTCAGGGAAAGAGTTAGTCAAAGAAACAGTTAGTCAGGGAAAGAGTTAGTCAAAGAAAGAGTTAGTCAAAGAAAGAGTTAGTCAAAGAACAGTTAGCCAGGGAAAGAGTTAGTCAAAGAAAGAGTTAGTCAGGGAAAGAGTTAGTCAAAGAAACAGTTAGTCAGGGAAAGAGTTAGTCAAAGAAAGAGTTAGTGAGGGAAAGAGTTAGTCAAAGAAAGAGTTAGCAAAGAAAGAGTTAGTCAAAGAAAGAGCAAAGAAAGAGTTAGCAAAGAAAGAGTTCGTTAGGGAACGAGTTAGTCAAAGAAATTGTTCAAGCAATGTAAATGGGATTGCAAGTGGTGCTGGTGGATGAGTTGCCGATGGAGTTTTGAAGGAAGTCTCGCACGAAATGCGTTTTTGAGAGATAGCAGATGCACGAAACCCTATGTTTTTCCATACAAAGTCCGTCCCCGAACCTCGATGATCTACCTTTGCGGTGCGACGGTTGCGAGACGGGCTCGTGTGTGGTCGGATCATGCTCGGATCATGTTCGGATCGGTTCCGCATTGTAAATGGGGTTTCAAGTGTTTTTCGTGCATTTGCGGTCGACAGAATTCCATTGTGATTTGCAACTGTAGGATCGTTCCCGCAATGTAAATGGGATTGCAAGTGGTGCTGGTGGATGAGTTGCCGATGGAATTCCATTGTGATTTGCAACTCAAGGATCGTTCCCTCACTGTAAATGGGATTGCAAGTGGTGCTGGTGGAGGAGTTGCCGATGGAGTTTTGAAGGAAGTCTCGCACGAAATGCGTTTTTGAGAGATAGCAGATGCACGAAACCCTATGTTTTTTCCATACAAAGTCCGTCCCCGAACCTCGATGATCTACCTCTGCGGTGCGACGGTTGCGAGACGGTCTCGTGTGTGGTCGGATCATTCTCGGATCATGCTCGGATCATGGTCGGATCGGTTCCGCATTGTCAATGGGGTTTCAACTGTTTTTCGTGCATGTGCGGTCGACAGAATTCCATTGTGATTTGCAACTGTAGGATCGTTCCCGCAATGTAAATGGGATTGCAAGTGGTGCTGGTGGATGAGTTGCCGATGGAATTCCATTGTGCTTTGCAACTGTAGGATCGTTCCCGCAGTGTAAATGGCTGCGTCAAGGTTGCTGCGTGCTGTGGCTGCATTGGTAATACTATTGTCTTTTGCAGCTGGATCTCGTAAATCGTACTGGAGTGGCTGCATGAAGGCTGCCACAGTGATTTGTCAGCAGATTTTCTCCATTTTGGCGCTAATGATTTTCCTTCTAAAAATCCTTTTAAAAAGTGCTTCAAAATCGTTTTTTTTTCGCTCTGGCGTCGAGATCCGGTTTTGGAGCTACAATTTCCGACGCCGTTGCGCGTAGTTCTATTGTGTTTTGCAACTCAGTCTCCGCAGATCGCATTGTAACGGCTGTGTCAAGGTTGCTTCATGCTGTGGCTGCATGCGTAATACTATTGTCTTTTGCAGCTGGACTTCGTAAATCGTATTGGAGTGGCTGCATGAAGGCTGCGACACTGATTTGTCAGCAGATTTTCTCCATTTTGGCGCTAGTGATTTTCCTTCTAAAAATCCTTTTAAAAAGTGGTTCAAAGTTTCAAAATCGTCTTTTTTTCGCTCTGGCGTCGAGATCCGGTTTTGGAGCTACAATTTGCGATGCCATTGCGCGTAGTTCTCTTGTGTTTTGCAACTCAGTCTCCGCAGATCGCATTGGAATGGCTGCGTCAAGGTTGCTTCTTGCTTTGGCTGCATGCGTAATGTCTTTTGCAGCTGGATCTCGTACATCGTCTTGGAGTGGCTGCATGAAGGCTGCGACATGGATTTGTTAGCAGATTTTCTCCATTTTGGCGCTAGTGATTTTCCTTCTAAAAATCCTTTTAAAAAGTGCTTCAAAATCGTCTTTTTTTCGCTCTGGCGTCGAGATCCGGTTTTGGAGCTACAATTTCCGACGCCATTGCGCCGAGTTCTCTTGTGTTTTGCAACTCAGTCTCCGCAGATCGCATTGGAATGGCTGCGTCAAGGTTGCTTCTTGCTGTGGCTGCATGCGTAATGTCTTTTGCAGCTGGATCTCGTACATCGTCTTGGAGTGGCTGCATGAAGGCTGCGACATGGATTTGTTAGCAGATTTTCTCCATTTTGGCGCTAGTGTTTTTTGGTTGCACGTAGGTTTAGAGCAGTGTGAAGTGTGGGGCGTGAAGAGTGCAGTGTGAAGTGTGCAGTGTGAAGGAAGCAGTGGGAAGTGAGAAGTGTGAAGTGTGGAGTGTGAAGTTTAAGTTTGGAGTGCGAAGAGTGAGTGTGAAGTGTGAAGTGTGAGGTTTGGAGTGTGAAGGAAGCAGTGAGAAGTGAGAAGTGTGAAGTGTGGACTGTGAAGTGTGGAGTGTGAAGTGCGAAGTGAGAAGTGTGAAGTTTGGAGTGTGAAGGAAGCAGTGAGAAGTGTGAAGTTTGGAGTGTGAAGGAAGCAGTGAGAAGTGTGAAGTGTGGACTGTGAAGTGTGAAGTGCGAAGTGAGAAGTGTGAAGTGTGAAGTTTGGAGTGTGAAGGCAGCAGTGAGAAGTGAGAAGTGTGAAGTGTGGACTGTGAAGTGTGGAGTGTGAAGTGCGAAGTGTGAAGTGTGAGGTTTGGAGTGTGAAGGCAGCAGTGAGAAGTGAGAAGTGTGAAGTGTGGACTGTGAAGTGTGGAGTGTGTGACTGACCTGAAGTGTGGGAGTGTGAGTGCGACGGAGAGTGTTTGAAGTTTGGAGTGTGAAGTTTGGAGTGGGAAGGAAGCAGTGAGAAGTGAGAAGTGTGAAGTGTGGACTGTGAAGTGTGAAGTGCGAAGTGTGAAGTGCGAAGTGAGAAGTGTGAAGTGTGGAGTTTGGAGTGGGAAGGAAGCAGTGAGAAGTGAGAAGTGTGAAATGTGGAGTGTGAAGTGTGAAGTGCGAAGTGAGAAGTGTGGACTGTGAAGTGTGAAGTGTGGACTGTGAAGTGTGAAGTGTGAAGTGTGGATTGTGAAGTGTGAAGTGTGCAGTGTGAAGTGTGAAGTGTGAGGTTTGGAGTGTGAAGGACGCAGTGAGAAGTGAGAAGTGTGGAGTGTGAAGTGTGGAGTGTGAAGTTTGAAGTTTGGAGTGCGAAGAGTGCAGTGTGCAGTGTGAGGTGTGGAGTGTCGAGGGAAGGACACGGTCGGGACAGGTTGTCTTTGAACTATAGGTCATTTATGTTTGGGAAACTTCCGCCGCCGGCTTGCCCGGGTCTATGTTATGCTATAAAACATCAATCCATTTATGAAATCAATGGGAATTCCAGGATCCTAAAACCATATTTTGAGGGTATATCCCCTTACATAGGCCTAAAAAATAGGCCTTATATATGGAATCGGTACCTCCAATCAATCGGTTCCTGAAATTGCCATTGATGAAATTGCTTTACTAACATTACTAAACCCCGGGGTTGTACCCAAAGTTCCCCCACAACGCCTGCATTCCCAGCTCCAACATGAGCTGCTGCAATCGGCTGTTGCCCAGTACAGATTTCCTGGGTAACCACCGGTGGCATGGCGGCGAAATCTTTAGGCCCCCCAAAAAAGACTTAGCCTATTAGCCAATGGAAAAACACGGGTTTAGGATCTCATGGGCAAACATAACCTCCAGTAAACTACCATAACTATGGAAAACAATAGTGAAACATAGGCAAAACATCGAACTAAATGGTCCTCTTGGCTTCCAGTTTGCACAAATTTTTAGTTTACTGCAGGGTAGACATTTATTCAAACAACGACAATGGATGAAAAAGTGAGAAGTAACCCCTTCCCCTCTTCATCACCGCAAAACTTGGGTTTAGTATTTAATATGATCCCCAATGCCATAAACAATACCACAAGTATCAACCATAAAATATGGTTATGAAACTTAATCATCCCAAGAATCAGAGGATACCAATTTGAAGAACGACTCAAGCATTCCCAATCCTGGTTGGGTCATTCTGTTACCATAAAATACCACAAACACAGCAACAGATGAGAGATTGATCCCAGTAAGTTGGAGATGGTTTATTAATCCCTTCGCCCAATATAAAATATCCACAAACGACCCCCCTGGTTTGGCATTTGATCTATAAATGTTGGGGCCCATGTGGGGGTATTTAACATAAATCGGGGATGGGGTTACTTGATCCATGTTCAACCCCAGACTTAGGATTTAAAGTTTCTGTGTCTTTTCTAGGTATTTACATGTATTTACTTTTCAGATTTATCAGATTTTTCCAGTTCCGTCGATCCAAATGAGTATAATCTTATTAGCATTAATATTCGCCATATATTTTTGCCCATTCAAGACAAGTCAAACCGTACGAAACCACCATTTTTGATGCTTAAAACATGTTATATATTTTTGCCCATTCAAGACAAGTCAAACCGTACGAAACCACCATTTTTGATGCTTAAAACATGTTAAAACCCTCAATTGATACTGGTTGGTGGTATACCTACCCCTCTGAAAAATGATGGAGTTCGTCAGTTGGGCTGATGACATTCCCATATATGAAATGGAAAATAAAACATGTTTGGAACCACCAACCAGGATAGGTAAATGGCTCATCATTTACCCCTGATCTATGCCAAATGGCGCGACGCGAAGAGGTGGCGGTGTAATTCGCAACCTGCCGAGGGGTCTGCGATCGACATCTTGTTGGGATATGGGAGGGAACTCAATAAACATAGCAAACATAGGAATATTTGCGAATATCAACACAACCTAGGAAGGGAAGATGTTGGGTAGCAAGGATTCATTCAGGTTTCAAAAAGCAGAGTTTGCAAACATGGGGGTTCAAATATGGGGAGAATCAACTCACAATACTCAGAGCAGAAGTGATATGAAATAATCATATTGGGACCAGCAAACATGAGGGATTAAAATCAACAGTCGTAGAGATGCCCAATAGCATCAACCACCATCAATCGCTATTCAATCAACAATGGCGGCGCAATTAATGGTGAACCCATATTTATTCACGTCGCTTCGCGACGGCAACCGCCCGCACCGCATCGTTGGGCAGCCGCTCGTAACTGCCAATGATGTCGGCCATTGAGACCAAAAACATCCGAAAGTACTGATTGTCGGAAAAAAAAACGCGAAGAATTTGATAGCCATGTATAGCGGACCAACGCAGTTCAAAAAATAACGAAAAACATGAAAAAACGGCGAAATTGCTGTTATTTACAGTGTTTTTGCGCGGTGAGAAGCAGAAACCACTGCAAATACCATGGTTTTTGAGGGTCAGGTGGCCAAAAACACTGTAATTTACAGTGTTTTTTTAACCAACGTCAAAAAACACTGGTATTTACGATGTTTTCATTCACACCGTAACATAAAACAGCGTAATTTACGAGGTTTTTGGAAGTTTTGAAGCTAGCCGTCAAGCATGCAGAAAACAGAAAAACACTGTAAAAACCAGTGTTTCTGCTATCACAAAACGACGAAAATCAGTCCGAAAACGGGTCCAAAAACTCAAAAATCCGCCTCCGGGCCCGGCCACTGCGGAACCGCAAAAAAAGATGTTGCAAACCAAAAAAATGAGGTCAAACAGTTGAAAAACACGGGTTTTTTTCACTTTTCGCTTGCCGATTTTGGACGGGCGCGTTCACGAACAGGTGTCTTCCGTACTGTTTTTTACAGTGTTTTTTGAAGGCGAGCGTCACGACCTATCAAAAACAGGAGGTTTTGGCCGAAAAATGCCCCCCCCCCCCCAGGTAAACCTGTAACCTTTTACGAGTGCCATCCGGAAGATCACGCCCCAGCACCTTCGGTGCGGGCGGATTTTTTGTGGGCCTCCACCAAAATGGTCAACAACTATATATATATATATAAGTAAGCAATTCTCGGACCCAAAAACCATTTTACTCAGAGATGTGACATGGTCGGAATGAGGTCACTTAACATCGTGACAATGGGCATGACCAATGAGGGACTGCGAGGATTCTGGAAGAAACAGCTGGCAATGCTCCCCTCACACATCTTAACACATCTTAACACATCAAAATCCATGTGGACATGGATCAAAAATCATCAAAACATGAATCAAAACCCATTCTTTTCATTTGATTTCTGGATGGTCATGATTTTTAAATCACACTTTCTTGGATCCATAGCTACCAGCTACGTTTAACCGTTAACCTTTGGACCATCCCAGGCCAGTCACCATGCCGCCATGCGACCCTTGAGCTTGGTACTTCCGCAAGGCCTCCTGCGGATGCAACAGGGAGATTTCTATCGATTTCTAGGGTTCGAATGGCATCAAAACCACCTCAAGCTTGGAGGAAATCTCACATCCACTTCTTCGGCTTAAACGAACAAACTTTCCATGACTTTTCAAAAAAACTAGCAAGTTCTCCAGATGAGCCAATAGAGAGACCCTGGCTAGTTATGAAATAGTGGCTTATACAACTAGACTACCTAGATTAATGGGGATTATGACAGAAACCACAATAGGAATGTGTACTGACTAACCACATCTAACCACTGTAATGGGATGGAACATGGTACTTTTCATGGCTCAGATCCTGGACAGTTGGGAATTACAAAGAGTGACTGATGTTGTGGGGTCCACAGGTACTCCACTAACCAACCAGATGAACTTTCGGTATGGCAGGCTGGCAGATGTTGAGACATGTTCCCATGTTCAACTCCAAAAATGATCCGACTTCAATCTTTACTTCCCATTCATTTTCAAATTTCAGATTATGTGGGGTCCCATGAAACCAGCCATTTTTATCAACCAGAATCCCATGAAATGCATCATTTTCTGGTTGGTGGTATACTTCGTCAGTTTGGATGATGACATTCCCAACATGATGGGAAAGTCATAAAATTCCATGGTTCCAGTCACCACAATATGTGGAAAGTCATAAAATTCCATGGTTCCAGTCACCACCAACCAGTTTCTGGTGGCCGCAATCCCAATTTCCGAGATTTCGCACATTTCCCCCGTGCCAAAACTCCACAAGCTCAGCTCCTCCATGCGTTCGCGCTGCCGGGGGCGTGCGCGAGCATAGGAGCTGAGCTGCACCGTCAGACAGAAGGCATCCATGGAGATCCCTTGCGCCTGGACGGGACTGTGGAAAAGATGCTGGGTATGGTGATATCACCCCTATGGACTGTGGTTGTATGATGTTGTATAATGTTGTATATATATATAAATACATATATGTATATGTGTATACATATCTAGAATCTATAAGTGAAAAAGACAGAGGTGGACAGAACTGTGTATAACCATGGTTAAAGAAAACCAATGCCTATGGGAAACACCTGGAGATGGCTTATGAACCTGCAGAAAATAAGGGGTTTCATCATGTTTCATTCATGTTTCATCCAACAAATCATCCAGGAAATGATGGGGATGTTGGCAATAAACAGATCTTCGCCAACAAATTGAAAGATACAAATCGATGCCCTTCAAAAAAAACCTGAAGGGGCTGGGATCCCTATAGGATGTACGAAATTTTCTCAATGGAAACCTGGATTTGTGGGGTGCAGCTGTGACATTATTTATATCATATTTGCAATTTCTGTAGCCACCCATTTTATCAGATGGTTCAAAAGTTCAAAAATCAAAATAGACCAACGTCTGCAGTCCCCTGCAGATATTAAAGTTTGACCCATTCCCATGTACACCCATACTATTCCAGATTAATGATTATAAAATCATGCTGGATCTTTTCTTCTTAGAACGTAAAAATCTGGTATGCCATCCATTGTCATTCCACATTTAATTGGTTGTAATCCCTTCCAACTATTATCAATTCCCACCCATTTGGGCTCACAAAATGAATAGATCAATATTAAATAGTAGGGGGAAGCTATACTAATCATCATTTCAGCATGATTACCCGCTGGTTATTTAACGTAGCTATGGAAAATCACCATCAATAGGTCACCATACATATTCACAAATCATCTATACATGGACCATTTCATCCATTTTCAATAGGTAACTCATCGAAGATATTCACAAATAATCTACTAGTATAAATAGTCTATAACATGGGGCATTTCCAATAGCTATGTTAAATAACCAGAGCTTAACCCCCTTCATCTCTTCAGGGTTTCCGGGTTTCTCCCATCCCTAGCCTCCATGGCTCTGAAGAGACGCTCCACATCACTGAAAGCACCCGTCTTGGCGTAGGCCTAGCCGGGCAGCCATTGAGGTGGAAAAAATCCAACGTATCTTGGTTTCATCTCTGGTTGGATGAAGATGATGAAGATGATCTTAGATTTATAGGCATTTTTCTTCAGATGTGGCTTTCCGCTCTGATTCTAATCCAGCATTGGCTTGATTTAAGGGACCACCTTAACATGAAGCTATGAATTTACCGAAGCAACGGCGATTTCAGCCTCGTCCTATTGACCTCCCAGCTTTCCAGGTCTTGGGACCAACCGGTTGGCCCTTCAAAAGACTGCCGCAGCGCTCCATGTGTCTGTGTGTGTGTGTGTACCATCTGAACAGATGTAAAACTTCTGATTGGTTTTCACTAATTTGCAGGGGGGTGCAGAGCACAGTGGAGACTGCACCCAACGAAGCTATCCACTTGTGCTGGAAGCAGAGTCTGATCAACTCTGTGTACCTGCAAAATTTGGTTTCAACTGTTGATCAAGCTGTTACACTGCGTTGTTTCGAATCTACACGGTTGCCACAATCTGTATTGCATGCATCAGAACCTTCCTCAGATTTTCGCCGAAACCATATCGCCGACAGTATTATGTTTTTTGACTTATTTTCGCCGAGACCCTGTCGCCGACGAACTATGGGTTATTTTGGGAAACAATCGCCGAAACATTATTTTGGATTTCCACATGCTGGTCAAAACTCTATGGAATCTGGTTATGACTACGTTTGACAATTTCGGATGCCCTACATCGTTTGCGAGAAGTACCTCATGTGGCTCTTTTATTCATCTAATAATCTAGGCTGGTTTGCATGTTTCAGGATTCAGTTCCTGCCGGATCATATAATGATCCATTCTTGTCTAGTGTGATTTCCATGGTGGCTCCGACATGGTGCCATGGAGCCATTGGAGGCAACCCTCTTCAGGGTGAGTGTTGACAGACTTGAATTCTGAATTTACACGTTTCAACTCAGTAATTCATTTAAGTAAAGTGCAACAGCCAGCCTTTCGGTTATTCGCCTTTTGTGATGTCCCGCCGCTCCTATTGTCCCAGGGACCCCAGTGCTGCGTTCTTTCAAGGGAAGCCATTCCGAATGTTCTGAAACCTCCGTTTTTTGCAGCTGCTTTGCAACACCGTTGCATCAAATCATGACAGAGAAATCAGGCAGGCACACGACTTTCAGGTGTGGTGATCCTTTCTTTTGATGGTTGTCTGGTGAGGTGAAACATATTGTGCACCTAATTCGTTGGAACTTGAAAGCTGTTTTATGCCATTGCGGCACGACTTGACCACGGTCCCGGTGCAGGGAATAATTGCACGATTTTGTAGGTAGTTAGGGACTGGATCCTGTATGTGAAACTTTTTACAATTGTCCACTTTTGTTTTGACCTACTGAAGCGATGCATCCGTGGAACACTCCAACATCATGGCCTGCTCCACCACAGCCTTCGAACCCATCTTCGACGTGGCCGCAATCGACACCGAGTGCACATTTATTTGGACATCCCTCGGCTTTGCATCCTACATGGTCATCCTCCGCTTCGCTCATGCCGTCTACATCCGCCCCAACATCGTTGCCGTTCACCTCATTGACTTCGGCTCCTCATGCAGTACCAGGTCCACAACTTGTACCCACCATGCCTTCACCTTTGGCTCCTGAACCAACTATGGTACACACCGCTCCGTCGACTTTTCCATCTCCTATGGCACCTACCGCTCCACCCGCGTGGCCTTCCACTTCGGCTCCATCCCCTACATCGACTACACCACCTACATCGACTATGACACCGACTCCTTTGCCCAGTTCTCCATACCCACCTCACCACATTCAACCTCCATTACAGATGGACGCATCGACGATCCCTCCAAATGAGCCTTCACCACGGCCCCCAGCAGTCAAAGCAGCTCCCAGGCATCGCTCTGACAAAAGACCGGATCGACCGCGCAGACCAGCTCCGAAAACCCCTCCTCACGCTACACCATCGACACCTCAGACAGCACCGACTTCATCCGTTCCACCTGAACTTGCATCCCTGGGTTCCACCGCACAACAACTGGCCGAATCTGTTCGACTTATCCAAGCTCAGCAACTATTACTCATGGATTCTCAACGGGCACAAGAACAACGTCAACTCCTTCTTCAACAAGATGAACATCCACCGAATCCTACACCACAGATACCGCCACCTACACCTACACCACCACTGATCGCCACGCCTCCACCTGCACCAAAGGCCAGACCCACCGAACCGGACGTTCAGGACCATCGCATTGTCCCAGCTCCAACCATCGCTCCTCCTCACCAACCACACGGTCCACCACCACCAACACGCCGACCACGATCCCGAACTCCAAGATCACGTTCCCATCGACCTTCTGTACATTCCTATCGCCTTCGCCATTCTCCTCCACGTACAGAGCGACCTCGTTCTCCTCTCCCTCGTCATCGATCATCTACGAAACCCGACAAGAGCCGCAGAACACCATCTCCATACAGACGACGCTCACCACCACGACGCCGCTCTCCTGTGGTCCCTCGACGTCACCGCTCCCATCCACGCCCACGCTCCGCGACACCACGTCACCGATCCCGAGGCCGTGAAGTCATACTTCGACCTGCTGCAAACCCATCCAATCCGAACTACATTCCTACTCCTGATGCTGATGACACCTGGGGTACATGGAACGAAAGCCACTACAACGACGCCTACGACCACCACACTGCTCGACCCAATTCTCCTACTGATCCACCACCATCGGAACCACAAACCAACCCACCAACCCACACTTCAGCACCACTCGGCGCGGTGTCCTTCCGAGTTCCGGACGGCGACAGTGAAAATTCTGAGGTTGCTGATACCATTTCGCTCACCAAGTTTGACACGAATGACATCGACCTCGATGAAATGGTGGCGGCGGCCAATGACCCCCATAGAGTTCGATGCCTGACCGAGCTTGGCCCCGATCATGTTGTTCCTCTACGCCAATCATTGACCCCGGCTATCTTGCAGCTCTTCAACCAGTTTGTGGACGCGATGTTCGAACAGTTGGCTAAACCATACCGCACCGTCAACAACCATCGTATTTGGATCAAAGCCAGCCAAGCCACCGTCAGGAATATTGCCAGGGCCTTTGCACAATCCGACTTACTGGACATCGAACTTGCAAAGCAAACACAAGCCTTCTATATTGAACCAGAGAACTTGCTGACCATCACGGTTCCCACAGGATTGAAGAAGAAACCAATCTACCGTGGCGAACACATGGGCACCTACCTGATCTACCACAAGACAAGTTGGGAATCAGTTGCCAAAATTCTTGCTGAAGACTGCATCCGCCCGGCAACTTGGACAAAAAACGAAGCCGGTATACCGACCCAATACCCGTGTTACGGGTTCTTCGGAATGTCCTCTGAGATCGCAGACACCGACAACCTACCCGGCTATGCTGTCAGGATTTGTACCTCTCAGCTTTACAAAATAGGCAAAGGACAAAACCCATCAGGCCTGCTGGCCATATGCCGCTCACCCAAATGCATCCGTGCCCTAGCTGGAGGAAATGACCAAATCCAACGCTTGTGCAACCTTGCGGGCATCGCCAAGGGCAAAGACAATGCAACGGCTATGAACTCAAGCGCTGCATCTATATGCTACGTCGCCTCCACTCACCAGGTTTTCCCGGGCTTGATCACACACCAGACTGCGGAGACCAATGCACCTTCGGAACCTCCTGATGATTCTGCACGTCCAGTACGACCTGACCCTTCTGCCGACGCCCCAGAACCTTCGGAGCCGGCCCCGGACGACTCTCACAATACACCGAGCCGCCGCGAGACTGCTACCTCTGGCTCCCGGGACTATGCTCGCCGATCTTGGCATGACAATGCTGCTTGGGACAATTCCACCTACAGCCGCCGAGATCGCCGATCCTCATATTATGACGACCATTCTCGCGACCAGCACCATGAAGGCCGACCTCGTTCTCGACATTCGACCCACCACTCCAAATCTCGTTGGTGAATTCTTTACCCTTGAGGAGTACCAGAACAAGTATCGACTATTCTACGTCGGCGATCCAGTGAGCCTAGTGGCCCTGCCCGATTATTTTGGAGTAACAATGCTTCTCCCGACATTCGGTACTGCTGCCACTTCTTCCTCAAAAGGTTTGTGACTCGCTGCATGCTCATATTGTGGATCCTTGCGCAAGATTCGTTTTCACCTTATGTTTCACACACTGGAACCTCGTATTATGTTTCACTTTTTCACTCGCACACTATCCTTGTCTCACCCTGACATTTCTCGCAGCTTTCATTCGGCAGTTCGAGCGCATTTTGACCTATTGTCTCGTGACCCTCTCTACCTCATGGCGTCCCAGGACCTGATCTCCCAATACAGCGCGGATATGAATGGAATTCCTCCTTCCCAGCCGGATCGCTCGCGCACACCACCTCGTCATCCACATGGTTGGCACCAAGCAGTACCGGCGTTCCGTGGCCCGATGCACTATGCCATGACGACCCATCGACCCTTTTGGAACCCATCCGGAATACCGCCTCCACCGCCTACGTCTCCATCGTTCCCAACACGCCCACCATGGACTTCGCCTACGGCACCTTTTCCGCCCACGCCGCCTCCGAGCTCACAGACACCCCCCAACAACGCCAGTTTTGCACCTCAACGTCACCCTTTTACACCGAGATCACCGAGACCTATGTCATCCCCAGGAGCAAGTTCTTCTGTCAACGAAGGATATACATGCAGACCAATTGAAATCCCACCAGTTGAGAATTGGAAACCTGATGTCGACTTCCACGACTCCAACAAGATCAATGGTTTGGACTTCCCTTCTAGAATCCGACAGAGCAGATTTTCAAGCTACAAGGACATTGAAGGGATGGATCCTTTACAAGTCCCACTCTGGAAGTTCTTGTACCAGGGCTTACACAATACTTGGCTTCGCCGAGTTGCATACGGAAGAGAAACCTTCGTCCTTCCTTTTGACAACATAGGCACTACAGTATTTGTGGCCGAATTGGTATCACAACTACGCACTCGCAATGTAGACTTGGACAAACTCGCTACATTCCGAGCTCGTTCAGCAGGCCAATGTCTCAACCAAAAGGAGGCCACCCAAAACATGGCCAAAGATGTTGCTCAACTTCTCCAATCTTGGCTCCCGACTCAACCTTCTGCTGACGTGGCCAGCCAACAACGCATTCTTGAACTGGAGGCAGAACTGGCCAAGGTCAAATCGGCCGCTACTACCTCACCAACTACTGCACCTCCGGGCTCCACTCCAGCCACGACACCGATTGGACGTGCACTTCAAGGACAACCTGCCGCGTCTACGACCTTTGAACCCTCAACTCTGCTTATTTCTCCGGGCTCCGTGAACACTTGGCTCGTTGACAACCAACCCACATCATTGTCGGACACTCAATACACCAAGTGGTTGAAAGCTTTGAAGCTACCACAGCCCAAACAGGACATCCTGGAGAAGAACTTGGAAAAGGTCAATGAATGGTGGCAAAACCAACCCGATGATGCTTCGAAAACTATCCAACGCGCAAGCGTGGCTATGGGTATCGACCCTTGCAAACACAAGGGGGCCTCCACGGATGAAGTAGTCCTCAAGGTCATGACGGTGGCGTTATTGATGCAATCCTGACTAGCAGCATATTTGAAAGCACCTGGCTCAAAAGCAGCCAACATTATGCGAACTTTGGCCGTGGCTCATTCCTGTATTCTTGTTCTCGCACTATTGACTCCTTTCACGTTGTCCCCTTCTGTTGATGTCTTTTTTGCTTTTCGGATGCTTCAAACAGTATTGATGGGCCAATATGTATTGTTACATCCACGGGCCAATCCGAAACTCCAAGCCTTGCTAAAAGGCACTCCGATGCAGAGTATTTTCTTTTGCAGATCCTGGGATGACTTGTCTGTCGCTCTCCAATGTTTCAAGCATCCCCAGGCGGTGTATATTCGTTTCTGCCACATTGCGAATTTTCAACCTAAGTTTTACATTGGCTCCACGTCCTCATTTGTTTTAGACCGCGAACACTCTCGCTATCGGAAATTTCTGCAAGTGCAACAACATAAATTCGTGCTGGCCGAAGTAGCCTTACGGTTTTGGTGTAGATTTGACAATTTCTGGATGTGGTCTGTTTTCCCGATCTACACCAATAAATCCAACTTTTGGGCCTTGGAACAGGCCTTAATTCAACTGTGGCAACCTCGATTGAACACTCCGTTCATTTACCAGTTTTTCAACTGCCGAAAGGGACTCATTGCACGTACCAAATTTTCTGCCTCTCGGCAATTTGGAACATTCTCCTTGTGGCGGAAGCTTCGTTGGCGATCTACACCCCATCATGTTCGACACGCTCTTCACAGTCCTCTCTTTCATCGACGAGTACAACTCTGGGAGATTATCCAGGATTTGGGCAGTAACTCCGTTCGACGCTTCCACATGGAGAAGAGATTACGATCCAACGAAATTGGAGTTCAAGGCTGCTATTTTATTCGACGTCTTGCCAACAACCTCGGAGAACCCCAAAGGTCGTACGCCGTCAATGCCGTTGACCGAGCTTTGACCTTCTGGAAAGCCAAACGAGTCAGAAAACCGGTTCCTCTTCGTGCGCCTTGGCTACTATGCCCCAATTGGACTCGGGATCTTCGACGCCTACTCACCTCCCACGTTCATCAAACCCGACACTACAACACCACATTGCAGACTCCTTCCACGGCGATTGTCTTCACAAAGTTCCCCTCGGTGATGGATAGCTTGTGCAATCACAAAGAAGCCGCTACCAAATGGGCTGACGGCGAAACCCCAAAGTGTGCCTGTGATGCCTTGCGACCTCATGCTCTTCGTGGTCTCCCACCCGATCAACACCTGGTCCTCGACGGCGACAACCTACATTTTGATGATGGCCCACACACATCCATTGCGACTGGTTCGCTTCAAAACAAAATCTTCCCACCTTCCAAAGAAATCCAGACATCGCTTCGCCTGGCTTTGCGGACATGGACTACCCGACACTCACTCCCTTCCTTACAAAAGCCCCATATTGATGAGCTTTGGCATCGTTCTATTCAATCCCACTACCACACACTCAACAACCACATCACTCACAAAGACATCAGCCGTTTCAAACGTCTTTTTCCAGAAGCCGTCTTCCACAACGAGGACAAGCGAGCCACATCCCTACGAATCTACTGCCCCGTGCTCTACTTCCAGTGCCTCACTACCACCTTTGCCGACCCGTTGGTATTTCGCAAATTGGAGCAAAGCCCGAGCGACATCATCGAGCGGACCATCGCCGAGATCAATCGCCATTTTGGCAATTCATACCCATGGGCACTTGGTGCTGGACGAGATCTGCCGAACGCCTATGTTCTACCCAAAAGGAAAAAACAGTTCAAGGCGGGACGACCTATTGTCAGCTTCTTCACGGCACCTTTCCGACCTATGTTGAACTGCACCGCCAAGCTGATTTACAACCTTCTACCTCAAGCGTTTCCCCACAACCTGGCCAGGGGTGATGTATTCGATCTCATCAAGCTCCTCAAGGACACTGACTTTGATTCGCTCCCCACTCCACGAATACACAACCAAGATCTTGCGGGCTTTTTCACAAGCATTGACACGGACCGCTTCATCGCGAGCTGGCGACTGACCCTGCAGTTCCTCTCGCCCCTCATGAATACCGCCCCCGATGAGATCATCTCCGTGAAGGCAACTCCGGGCAACAACACAGGGGACGTAGTAAAAGGCCGCACATGCCGTACACTCAATGTGACCAGGAAGATCTTCATTCGGGACATTGAACGCATCATCCTTATGTCCTTGAAGATGACTCAATTCTCCATCGGCACTAGGGTTTTTGAACAAATCCGAGGATCCCCTATGGGCTCCCCACTGAGTCCAGCTTTGTGCATGATGGTTGTCGCACTGTCCGAAGAAATCTGGTACAAAACTTACCGTACCACCCTTAGCAACATGGATCTTACAGCTCGCCTCCTTCGCTATGTGGACAACAGATTGTGCTTGTCGGACCCCAGCTGGGACTACGAAATTTGCTTCGCCAATTTCCTCCACCCGGAGTTCTACGGCCATCCTATCATTTTGGAAACTGAACCGGACCAGGAGTTCTTGGGCTTTTGCATCGAGTTCGAGCCTTTTGCCCTCCGCTACAGCCCTCCACGCGACTTCAACCAGGTCATGGCGCCATTCTCCGCATCACCTTTGGCCGTCCAACTTTCAGGCTTTGTTTCACGATTATTTCTGGTCGCCAAATGTGCGCACCCCACACATGAACGGACACGAGGTTTTGCCGCATTGCATCGTTTGTACAGATCAGCCGGTTTCGCCGAGTCCGATCTCTTCGCTGCTGCCAAGCCGATTCGTCAATATTTACACGTTTCCTTATTGTGGTAAAATCCTGAACTGTCTTGCCGCTGACGCTTACGTTTCACTGCTCACACCTTGCTGAAAGTCTCACCCCTTTGGACCTTATTTGCATCTATTTGATCACGGAACAGTGCTTTTCCAGCAGGCTTACCCTCAAACTCGGCTCCATTTACCTGTTGGCCCATACTCGACGCATTGTCATGGCTTCCTCGTCTCCTACGACGTCAATTCCGATCCAAGAACCAGTGTTTCTTCAATTTCTTCATGATGTTCACCATGCTTACCTTCTACTACATCGAGCAATGGCGCTACTACCACCCACTCTCATTCCCAACATTGAACCTACTCCTCTTCCCAGTACAGACGTATGGAATCAACCTGATGGCCTACGACCACACTATTCGGACCAGACCAATGCCTTCATTGACAATGCCCCCATCCCATCGCCGGATCTGGAAGAAGAAGAGACACTTATGGATGAACTGGTGGAAACCCATCTTCCCGAGCCGCACCAACATGTTGCTGCTCCGCCTCCTGATGTTTTACCTGCACCTTCGAAGCTTTCTACTAGAACACCATCACCGCCAAGTCGCAAACAGAAAGCCAAATCTGCTCCAAAGGCTCCTGCCAAGCGTCGTCGCCGCCGTGACCAATCCCGATCCCGCTCCTCGAGCCCATTATCACTCTGGACCTCTGAAGACAAACAGAAACTACGCACTCTGAAGGTTGACGAAAAATCTCGATTTTCATGGAAGGTGATCTCGACCAAGATGGGCAAGTCTGAAGAAGATGTTCGCTCTATGTGGAATAAGATCAAAGACCAACTTGGCTGACCATTGACATATGCGAATCACAAGGAAAAGGTACGTTGCGGTACGGTATTACTGTTTCACCAACCCGTTGGCCTTCATTTTGGGAATTTTCTTCTTGTTTATCTTCAGAACCATGGACGCTGTTGTCCCATTGAATTCTGACACGTCGTATCACACAACCCGCCAGCCATTTATTATGTCTCTCCGCGTTCACCTGGACCGCTATTGCCAACAGCGAGCTATGTCCCACGAGAGGATCTCACCTACACGACGCTCACGCTCTCCAACCAGGACGTCATCTTCCGCTATGGGCTCTACGTCATTCCGGCACCCACCCAACCGGTCTTCGCCTCCGACACCTCACCGACCGGTTATTTTCCAGTTGGACCTGAAGCCGATGCAACAACTGGCCGTACGCAACCCTTATTACAACATCTTGACCCCCAATGTCGCGGGCAACCTTCCTACGGCCACCTATGACAGCTTGTTCCAGACGTTCAAGGTCATCTACCCGGACTATGCTCGCAGTCATTTCGTTTCAGACCTCAAAACCGTAGTCACCGACACACTGCTACAACGCTGGTCCATACACCTACCAGCGTCGGAGTTCTACATGATGATTGACACCGATCAAGGAGCTCAGATGCTTGACGACCTTCCTCATTCTCTTCTGGATGTTTTGAATTGGTTCTACCCGAGATGGAAAACTCATCAACATCTCGATGCCTTCACGACCCGCGAGTGTTCTCCGTTGCTGCTGACACCACATCCAGATGCACAAGACACTGGCTTTGCTGTACATGTTCAAGTGATTCCCCGTGGACATCCATTCGTCACGGCCACCCGATACACTAAAGCCGCTGAGTGATTAGCTGTCTTGATGGATCTTGACACGGCTCACGTCTATGAGGAAAAAGACCAACATTCGTTGTGATGTCCACCACCCCGGTTCTGATTTTCCCTTGTGTCATCCTTTTCTCGTTTTCCAGTGGGTGATATTCGTTATTTATTCCTTCATCATTGACCTTCCCCACGGCCTTTTGGCTTCAGTTTAGTATTTCCCGCTATCATATTCTTTTGATCGTACATGATGACCTCCAACACGGATGATCCTGCTCGATTGGTCTCGCACGGTTTACCACCTACATCCATACATGGCCTTGCCTCACACTTGCCACCGGATGATCCCACCTCGGCATCCTATATTCCTCGTGCAGCGAGAATGATTCCGACCTCTACCACTGTCCACTCCGTCTTCATCAAGAAGCTGAGCTATCCTTTGTCTAACCGTTCAGATGAACTTTGGATCGTGGAAAGGACACTTGATGGTCTTGAAACGTGGAAACCAGTGGAAACATTCCTGGAGAACATGCACCTCACCAACGACCAGGCAACCTTGCGCACTACAGCTAACCATTGGCGCAGATACTATGATGTACCAATTCAACCATCATCCTCCTCCCCTACGGCAACTACTGTTCCCGTTTTACCACACCCTGAACACTCCAACGTCCATGTCTCACAGCCGTACGAAGCGATACCGGACCACCTCCATATTTTACAGTCATGCTGGGGACGCTCCGCCCAACACCATTCTCAAGGAACCACTACCTCTTTATATTGGCCACCTTGGCGGTCTACACCACCGTCTTCCCCACCGGCAACACTACACCGTACTGTATATCTCACTCGCCCCGCTGTCCCTCCTCAACAAGTACATGGTCCGTTGGATGCGAACGATATTGACCCGATGGATATGTCGGATTCAAGTGTGTAATATACCACATTCTTTGTCGGCGGAAAAAAGACCTGTGATTCATCGTCTCTTTGTGTGACCATTTACTAGGTACACCGTTTCTCTTTTATTTCTAACACTTTGTGCTTGTTCCTGTGGCTATTCCAACCCATTTTGCAGCTTGGGCTTTGCGCTTTATCCTCGATACTTCACATTCGACGCAATGGCTCGTTCTTCTCGACCCAATCCATATCGCGCCACATCTACGATTGAGACACCGCTTGGTACACGAACCGTTGGGTGGATTGCTGGACATCGAGGCCTCCCTGGTGATGTGAACCCTCCTCCAAACAGACCTGTCCTTATCTTGGTTGACTTCTCTCCCTTACAGGCATTGACTCACCGAAGCGAACCTGACCGTGAACACTACATGGCTCTGGTGAACTCCAATTTTAGACATGTCAGTGGCTTTGAACTTGCAGCTTTGTTTACCTGGTCACGTCAGATGGAACCAGTTGAAGCCGGCCTCATCCCAATTGCCGAACTCCGCTTTTGTATCTCCAAAAGATTGAGGTCCCAATGGGACATCCAAATTGATCCCTCGAACCTGGAGTTTCGCTTTTGCGACTTGGACGGTGATACATTCCAAGTTTCCAATGATATGACGGTCTTGCAGCTTTTGGAGGCATACCGACCTGAGTGGCGACTTCGGCAGTACAATTCCCGCGAATCCTCTTTCCTCATCCCGGGTACCAGACAGCCTTTCGTACTACGCTTGAAATGCTACAAAATTAGCTCCGGTGTGATCCTGCCCTGATGCACTAGCCGGCCAAAAAAGACCATGCTACAGGGTTTTCAATTCCTCCTTGACACCCCACTAACACAAAGGATTTTTCGATTTCTATTTTATTTGACTTGGAGCTGTGGCTTCTCCGTCGCAACTGACCCACTTGATTGAGGACTGGATTTCACTTTTTTCATTTTTGTGAATATTATCAATTTCGGGATTGGCTTTCTTCTGCAATTCTTGATGCTTCAGCCGTTGTTGCACTATTTCTCGTATTTGTGACAGTTTCACCCATGGAACACAAACGAGACGCGACCGTGGCGGGCTTGTCTTGGCCTGCGAACTCTACTCGTGGACTCGCTCCTACCGACCCAGTTCAAGTACCAGACGCCTCGACTTCTGCACTATGTCACTCAGGAGCTCCCGACACTACGACCAACCCTACTCCGGCACCTTTGGTAACTGACAGTACGGCACCTGCTACGGGTACACTGGCCCATTCTGATACATATTCAGGACCAGCACCTCCTGGCGTTCCATTTCCGACAGACTCAAGTTCTACACACAACTACTTCCATCGTGCTCAGTTCTCTTCTCGCGTGGTTCACCAGATCCAATTCAAGGTCATTACCCACTCCAACAACACCAGGGAGCTATTCATTGAAGAAATTCCTTTGTTAGGGCATTCCCGATGTCGTGACCCTGAACACTATTTCTATGGTCTCTCCGGCAACTGGGAGTGGTCCCTGCGCACAGCGGACTATTGGCGACATCATTTTGAGATTCCCCTTGTACATGGACACCATCCTTTTCACAATGTGCCCATTGAGACGACATCTCCTGGAGATGAACCAAGGCTGACCACCCGGATCCATGAATTAGCCAAAGATCTATCTGACACCTTGAAGGCTGCTACGGCATCGGGGGAATTCGATCAGACTTGGGCGATGGTTGAACGCATGAGCTTCCACGATGCTATGGAAGTCCTTCTACAAGCTCCGAATTCCTCTTCTGACTGAAGTGACCGCCCTTTTGTACATTAGGTTATTACAGGTTCACTTTCACTGGTGTCTTGCCGATTCCGCCAGCGAAGTTCTTCCAAAAAACCGACCTCGCTACATGCGAGGTGTGTGTGTGTGTACCATCTGAACAGATGTAAAACTTCTGATTGGTTTTCACTAATTTGCAGGGGGGTGCAGAGCACAGTGGAGACTGCACCCAACGAAGCTATCCACTTGTGCTGGAAGCAGAGTCTGATCAACTCTGTGTACCTGCAAATTTGGTTTCAACTGTTGATCAAGCTGTTACACTGCGTTGTTTCGAATCTACACGGTTGCCACAATCTGTATTGCATGCATCAGAACCTTCCTCAGATTTTCGCCGAAACCATATCGCCGACAGTATTATGTTTTTTGACTTATTTTCGCCGAGACCCTGTCGCCGACGAACTATGGGTTATTTTGGGAAACAATCGCCGAAACATTATTTTGGATTTCCACATGCTGGTCAAAACTCTATGGAATCTGGTTATGACTACGTTTGACAATTTCGGATGCCCTACATCGTTTGCGAGAAGTACCTCATGTGGCTCTTTTATTCATCTAATAATCTAGGCTGGTTTGCATGTTTCAGGATTCAGTTCCTGCCGGATCATATAATGATCCATTCTTGTCTAGTGTGTGTCTGTCTTACATAAGCCGATGACCCGTTGACAATATCACATACACGTGGATAGTAAACACTGTTCCTGGTTGGGACTTCAGGCCATGGAACCTGCACCACCACTGCCAATGCTACTCTGCAAAGTTTTTTTTTCCAAACGTTGGCCAACGATGGCAATACGTTGGCACACATGTCACTTGCCAATACGTTGGCTCATGCTCTGCCGTCAGTGCAAGGCTTCCCCTGCCAGCTGGGTTTCCGAGGCCTCTCCGTTCAATGGCCACTTTAGAGCAGCCAAAAAATTCTCTTTATCGTGCTTCTTCCTGTAGCATCCTGTAGCTGTAAATGGTCCCCTGCAACAATTTCATTCTCCAAAAGGACGTCTCAGGAGATGGACTTCATCCCTCAACGCCGCGGTCGGCCTGCAAGCGCCTCGAACGGGAGTGCATGCGGCCTAGTAGTTCCACCAACTCGGTGGGAGCCAATGGATCTCACACCATGTCTGGTGTTAGCGGCTCCAGGGATGCCAAGTTTGATGACGTAGTGACGTGAGCACTGATGTGTGGCCCCATGGGAACAACTCAAGGCCGCATATCGCCATCCTAGGGATGAACACACACACACACACACGATATTTGCTGTGCCAACATGTCTAAAGAGATCCAGGAGTTCAAAAAAAAATGGAAATCCCCGGATTTCGGCGCAAAATCTCACCTTGTTTCAGGTCACCATCTCGATAAATGTGAGTCCCCGCCGAACAGGTCACAATATCATGTTTCGGAAGTCACCAGCTGGGTCAATTTGGGGAGCCAACATCACTCTTTCCGAAATTTCTGGGGCCATTGGATCTCCAGACCTAATTTTTTTGGGGCCGGATTGGATCCATGGGCTTTTCCCGACCACCTGTTTTTTGGGGGTTGGTTCCCCAAAAAGGTCGAAACCAGTAGCCAAGACATGCCAAGACTCACATTTTTCTGGTTTATCACTAGAACATACATTTAGATGGTTAAAGTCCCATTAAAATTCCATTTCTGATATCCCAACAGAAATCCCAACCAGTTATTGCCACAGTTGACATGGATGACCCAGAGCTCCCAGCAACACCTGGCAACATCTGAACACCACAACGATCATCCCACAGACCGGTTTGGTTTACACAGCAACTTATGATCGCCAGGGCTTCTTTTAAACCACCCTCTGCAGAAAATTTGGCAGCCTGGACAATCCTCCAGTGAAATTGACACTTACCATTCAAATTCACTAGCCCAGCTAAAGATGATATTTGATAGGCTCATGGATCAAAACCATTGGTTCAGACAGTTCACAGCAAAACAGGGGGATTTACAGATGATCATCCCCAAATATGCAAAACTATGATCCTTAGACACGACACACAGAAATAGGATTCATCCCAGTCACATTGGTGGAGGCGCAGATTTATACTTCCTTGATTTACCTATTAAAGATGATGATTTTCCATAGCTGTTTGTATGTTTACCAGAGGATAACCACCTAGAATGGATTAAATGAGCATCAACAACAATTATATAGGAATATATTCCCTAGTTTTTAACCACAATTCAGTAATTACCATCTGGTTATTTAACATAGCCATGGAAAATCCCTCATAAATGGAGGCTTATAGCTGGGAAAATCATCTATAAATGGGCCATCTATACCATGGCTATGGTAAAAAACCAGATGATAAGTATCTATTTTTCTTCATGTACCTTCTTTAAAACCATCATATTTGGATGAACGCCAATATCTATACCATTATATTTCTTTTCTTGACGACCCGGAACAAAACTCCGACCCGCTGATCGCTCCTGCGCCGCTGCAGTGAAGGATTGGCGCGTCGCTGACAAGCCGTGGGTGACGTCCCCTGGCGACGTTCGGGGGCCGAAAAAATCTGTGGGATTTAACGATCAAACATCTGGGAAAATAGGGATTTAACTGATTTCATCAGCAATAAATATATATATATATACACATGTATATGTATTTATGTATGTATGTATGTATGTCTGTCTGTCTGTCTGTATGTATGTATGTATGTATGTATGTATGTGTGAATGCTATTTACATGATTGTTAAGTTGATATATGATATATGTTGATACATGACTCGGAATTCCGGGACCTACGGTGGGTGTATCTGTAAAATACCTAGGGTATTTTAACCAACAAAAATAGCTGGGGGGAGCCTTTCTGTAACCATGGGATCATGGAGATGAAAGACCCAATGTCTGGCCATTGGAGCATCCGCAAAAATGGCAGGTTGCAGTCTGATCGCATCGTTCTATGTTGGAAAGAGGTTGTACTTTCCAAATGACCAAAAACAGCTTGAAAATCATCATCCTTGCTTACAAAGAAATATCGTACTGGTCAAAAAATATTCCATTCTACCCTCTGGTTATGACTAACATAGCCATGGAAAATCACCATGCTATTAATAGGTAAACCATCTATTTCTATGGGTCAACTATACCATGGCTATGTTAGTCATAACCACAGGGTAGCACCATGATATCGGCATGAATGGTTGGAAATTCCAATTTCATGGGATGAAATCCCCAGATGAAATCGCCTTGCAAGCGCCACAGCCACTCTTCTGCGCGCTTGGCTTGTCCTGCCTGCAGAGATAGCATAAAATCAGTGAAATGATATTGGTTGTAAGGGGAATTGCACTGATTTAACGGATATTCTAATGACATTTCAATGGGGGTTTCTTGGGTATTATAACGCACATATAATCAACGATATGCTTAACCAGCAAGAATGAGGGTTTGGCGCATGAAAATTCACGGGAGAAAACACCCGAAAATTAGAAAGGCAAGTTCGTGGGTATACCGGTATACATCGTTCTCAGACAAACCAATGAGGATGTAACCCGTGAATGATGTATTCATGGATACATACAATGGGATTCATAATGGGACGGGGAAGATGGGTTTAGCCATCAAGACTTTGGTGAAATAGAGTTATAATAGAGATATATGTGACGCTATTCATAATGGAATCTAATGGGTGTAAGACCTGTGACATGGGTTTATCCGAAAACAGAGGTACGAAACCAGTCAATTGATGGAATGCAAGGTAAATGAATACTGGAAAGGGAAATCCATTTTGGGGATACAGGAAACCATCCTTGGGGATTGACCTCTGCAAATTCGGGGTATACAACCGACACTTTACTAGGAGGTGATGCTATCTTCATGTATATATATATACATATGTATATGAAGATATATGTGTATGTCATACGTGTCTATATCTATATGTATGTATTATAATGTACGCACATATATATATATGTATTATAACACATATATGTCTAAAAACGTATCTGATATCGTATATATTATCATGTGCATATATATATATACATACACTATCATGTGTATATATATATAACTATTTGATTATATTTGTAAAAAAAACACATACAGTACGTACATATATAAGGAACAACATGTTGTTTGGGGTTTGTCCAAGCACAGGTTGATACACCCGCCCCGGCTTGGGGTGTGTCAAAACTCTGATGGAAACCCCTTGGCATCGGAGTGATCCAAGGCATGATAGATGTTTTATCAGTGATAGAAGACTGGTTGGTGGTATACCTACCCCTCTGAAAAATATGAGTTCGTCAGTTGGGATTATGAAATTCCCATAAATTCCCAATATATGGAAAAATAATCCAAATGTTCCAAACCAGCAACCAGTTGTTAGCAGCCTGTCTGCTTTATCCAACTCAATGCAACTCGATTCGTTTCTCGTTGGCTCCCCATGTTTCTGCGGAATAAAGCCACAGCTCCCAACCGCTTCCGGAAAATTCACCAATGGAAAAGCTAGTCTCTAACCAGCGCCTTTGCACAGGCATCAATAACGTTGTTGAAGCACACCTGCCGTGTCAAGGTAATATGGGCCATTTTTCGGGGGTTACAGCTGATGATTTCAACCGTTTCAACCATCATTTCAGGCATCGTTGAGATGGGAAACAAAAAATGACGGGAAACATGCTGCTGTATAAATCGCATGTATTGTCAAGCTTAGATCCAGGGCTGGGGAGTGTCTGAAAAATCGTATCAAATCTTCATTGCCTTATCACCCCTGTGGCAACTGGCTGGCTTGGAATATGTTTTACTGGACACTCGGACGCGGAAAATCCTATCAGTTGGGAATTTTCCATTCCGAGGTTAGAAAATGCCTTGGCACCATTATGACCAGTAAGTTAGTAAATACATAGCTGCTGCTTATGGATGAATCCCCATGTTGGATCATGTTGGCTCATTGTTTCGATGATGTTTTTTTACTAACCATGATTTATGAAGACGGATATGGGCCTGTTGCCCATATCTCCATAAATGTCTGCCAGAGATTTTTTATGGCTTTGTTGCCCCATTCCAGTTGTTTTAGCATCTCATTTTCTCCAGAAAGAAGACGCCCCCAGCAGTTGATTGAGTTTTCACTCATCCACAGATATATCCGCATAAATCACTAACTTACCTAGCCAGCTGTGTTCGCACATTTTTTGCGAACCTACTACCTGGAAAGTTTCCCTAAAAGCGCTATAAATTGAGGCTCGTCATTCCAGACATTTAGGGATCATTTTTTTCGTTTCACTATTTAGAAGCCATCAGCGCGACGTATATATTTTGCATATATATATACCTCTGGTCATTTAAGATGGCTGTATGGAACGTGGTCCATTTAGTTTGATGATAAGAATGATGATTTTCCAAACTCCGACTCCAACATGCTGATTTCATGTGATTTCATGACAAAAAACATGATAAACATTAAATCCCATGAATTCTTCCATGAAATCTTCCATTTTTCCATGACCAAAAGAACCACAGGGCGCCTCAGTGGGCACCACGGAGCCACACATCTTTTCCAGCCAGACTTCTGCGCGCCTGGGACACGGGTGAACGTCTGGGGCGACGTCAATTGACGTCGATTGAAACCTGGGTGAAAGTATGGGAATTCATCGATTTTTACATTGTAAACGTGGGATTTCAAGGGGATATCATGGGGCGATTTCTGTTAAAACCGACTTGATATGACATATAAATTTCCCATGTCTCCACAAAATGTGGAGGACACTAGGCTTGTAACTGATCTCTGGGCAAGTCTTTTGGAGACCTTTCCAGGTCAAAAGCCTGATGACGTTCACATTGGCCGGCTCGCCATTCTCGCTGTACCGGCTGTGCGAGACTCCTCTGCAGCTCGTTCTGTTGGATGTTTCGCCCTGTGTTTGTTCACCTTGTGGTCTGCCTCCAGGTCCAAGCTCCTATGGTTCCGAAATGAAACCCTGTGAAATGAATGCTTTCGATGTCAGCCAAGGATGGACCTGATGACCCATCAATGTGAGGGATCACTGCGACCCCAGATGACGATGTCGTCACCGCGACATCAACCAATCCAACCACCATATTCCTGGACATCCGGTTGAGTGCAGCTTCTTTGCTCCTAAATCAGCAGACAACCTGCGGCCCTGTGCCGTGATTGTATCGTACGAGAAAAGTGTTGCTGGGTTGAGCGTTGACGACATAAATAATTCCGGCCTCGATGGTCCACCACCGATCTGACGCTGAGCAGAGAGCCACGATCCCTTTTTAAAGTGGATGGGATTACAAAGGAAAATGTGGAGGAAACACCTATATTCCAAAAATCATCCAATACTGACTGATCTTGCTTTTATTTGGGTTTGTCAAAAAACGGCAATGACTTGGGCTTTATTCCCCTTGCATTTCGCAAAACCATCTTCGGGATGTACATAAATCAGGAAACACGGTTCTGTTCACACAAACCCATTCTGATATACGAAGAGAACATCCCAATAAGGAGTTGGTTTATAAAACCCAGCTGCAGATATCTCCGCTATAAATTCCGGCAGCCAAAAAATCACTAACTTACCCTCTGGTAATTTAACATAGCTATTGAAAATGGCCATTTATAGTGGATTTACCCATTAAAAATGGTGATTTTCCATAGTTATGTTAGTTTACCAGAGGGTAGACTAGAATTACCTTTCTTTCTTTGTTGGAACCCTAGACATTTTCGAACATACGTTGCTGTCAGGACGAGCCACTGGTAGTCGCCTGCCTTCGCGCACACGTTCAACAGAGAGCTGTATGTCATGGCATTGGCCTCGCCAGGGGACTTCGTTTCACTCAGTTTTCCTGTAAGCTGAGGCCCCCTCAACGTTACCCGGCCTGGTAAACGTTGACAGTTTGCTATTGAAAATGGCCCATAGTTAAATAGTTGATTTACCCATTAAAAATGGTGATTTTCCATAGTTATGTTAGTTTACCAGAGGGTATGGTTGTTGGTTTATAAACCCATCAACTAGTTCGTTATATCCACCATAAACCCTGCTTAAACAAGATATAAGTTAACTTATCTATCTAGGGGCCTCAACTTGTTGCAGTGTTTTTTATTTAACTGGCCACGATATTGGGCGGTATTACGTGATATAATGGGATATGATAAGATACTGTGGGAAATAGTGGGGATATAATGGGATATCAGTGGGATATAAATGGGGATTATATTAAATGGGATCTATAAGCAACAATATTCTATTTGGCTTTGTTCAATGATTGTGGATCCATTCGGATACATGGGATGCATCAAGGAGGTCCATTTTCAGATATCACCGTGATTTGCATCGAATTCTGGTGCAAGCCATTGGCTGGACCATCCAGCTGTTGCCAAATGATGGGTTTAGTAATCCTCCGGGGTTTCTAAGGACCCCTCAAGTGAGTTTTATGTAGTTAAAACGATAATAAACCATCCCCCAGTCATCACCATGTTTTGTTTGGTGGTATTTTTACCATCAAACATGGGGTGGTAAAAATGACATTTTTTTATCCACAGACTTGCCTTAACTTGGATCCTTTTGGCCAAGGATTGGAGGTACCGATGCTTAAGTCCTCATCATGCGGATGTTCGGTGATGGAAGTTCCCATGTAAATGATAGGATGTTCCCATTCAACGGATAACCACTTCATGGGATAATCCATAGTGATGTAGTTATTGGGATTTCCCATGGATCATTGAACGAAATCCGCCATTCATCGCAACCATACATGCAGTGATGTTATGCATCGAATGAGTGGAAGAAATGCATGGTTTGTGCAGCAAGAAATCAGTTTGTGTCAGAAGTTCTCCTTGCTTTTTCGACCAATGGTTGGTCATTTGTAGCACCCATTCAAAGTTTGGATTGAAACCACCCAAAAGAAGATATTAAAACGCAGCAACCTCATCATGTAAAACCAAATCCGTATGGATCCCACCTCAATTCCTGCGTTCTGCATCAATTCAAAGAACCTCGGTTGGTCAAAGAGCAATTGCACCCTGGTGATTTCAATGGAATTCCCCTAGAGATTCTACACAATGTCTTTTCATGTCTTTTCTCCAATGCGTGCATGAACCCCTTTTCTCCTCGTCTTTTGCCCCTCCAGAAAACGTGTCTAAAACTGTGATTTGCAGTTCCTGGGATGCACAGGGCATACAAACTGGAGGGTTTCATAAATGGGAAAATCCCAATAGCTGGATGATTTATTTCATGGAAAATCCCATTCAAACGGGTGATTTTTAAGGGGTACCCATCATGTCTCGAAAGCTTCATATCTGCTCAAAGAAAAGCCTCCAATCGAAGAATTACCTTTCAGCGATTTTTCTTCAAAAATCGCGAGGAAAATACCCCTATGCCTTATGCCATCCAATTACTCTGGTAACTGGATATCCTGTTAGTCATGGCCTATCAGAATCCCCAATAGACATCAGTAACCCAGTCATACAGTGTAATCCCCCTTTGATAACCAATACAGTAGCCAATAACAAACCAGAATAAACCAGTTATATAGTGTATACAATCCCCGATTCGTTGACCAATCAATGTTGATAAATATATTGCGCTATTTTTTGTAGCTCATCAACATTAATATAACATTCAGAATCTTTATTATACCCAATTGAGCGATTCAATACTGCTGCTGAACTGGGATTATTATCCCATATATATTTTATCCTCATGATTGTATTAACTGGATCTATTTATTATACAATTGAGTGAGCTACCCAATACCTGTTGGGTATAACCTTCAATAACTCACATTTTCTTACCGCTAAACTTTAGGGACTGGATGGGAATGGGGGTTGCTGGGATTATTATTGAAGATCATTCCCTCATTCCCTACGTTTAGCACAAGTAAGTAAAACAATGCCATAAATCTGGGGAGTCAGAGGAAACCATGGGAAAATCATGGGAAAAGCCACAATTTACATGGAGGAATTATCCCATTTTCAGGCACCAATGGTGTATTTTCCCATGATTTTCCCATTTTACGTCACAGGAAAATCATGGGACAATCATGGGAAAATACACCATTTATGGGAAAATACATCATTTTAGGTATTTAAACCAAAAAAATGGACAGGCAATTTAAAATGGGTATTTTCCAAAACTTTAAATTTCCATAAATTTACCCAATACCAGTAAGTTTTTTCAGGTTCCAAAAATCTTTAGGCACCGCACTTCTCAGCCCGTGGGATGTCGCCCGCTTTCACGCAGGCGTTGATCAAGGTCTTGGCCCAAGCCATGGCGAAAATATATAAAAATATATGAAAAACACAATTGCCAAAGATTTCCATGACAATATAGGGAAAATATGGACCATCTATAGATTAAGTACCAACATTAACTGGTTGGTGGTATACCTGCCCCTCTGAAAAATATGAAAGTCAGTTCCATGAATACTGGATCACTGGGTTGTTGGATTATGAAAATATTATGGATTATTAATGGCATTATACTGGTTGGTGGTTTCAACCTACCCCTCTGAAAATATAACTTTGTCAGTTGGGAGGGTGACATTTCCAACTGAAGGGAAAAACTAAATTCATGTTGCAAACCACCAACCAGATGAATATTGGACCACTTATACATTTCCATACATTTCCGACAAAATTGGAAAGATGTTTGGAAAGATGTTAGGAATATTGTCATGATATTCATAACACTATTCTAACCGCCATTGTTAATGGTATGGAATGGACTACCATTGTTAATGAAGATAATGGAATAACCATTGTTAATATCGGAAAGATGTTAGGAATGGTATGGTCCTTTTTTTTCGACTAATGCGTGCAGAGAATGATTCAGTGGAAAGTTAAGCGATAGAAAAAAATGGGTGAACCATGGTATTTCCGAAAGATCCTTTTGGACCGCTGGGAGAAATCCGAACTGGGCATGCGGGCTGTGTAGGTGACCACATTCGCCTTGTGGGAATCCAGGGCCCAGGGTTTTGGGTCCCGCAACTTCAACCCCCATCCTCTTGTGGTGTACGTGTGGTTTATTCCTAGTGACGATTTTTCTTCTGGATCAAAGGTTCAAATTTGTCAACTCATCTTCCAACAGGCTTGGCATAGCAACACTTTGTGGATATCGGCGGTATCGTCGCACGCAACAGGTTTGAACAAGAGCCATGACTGCTACAACTCCAAGCACATTACATGTAGATCACACTGCAAAACCATCTGAACCAGGCACCAGCCCTGATATCCACTCCCAGCAAAATTATCAAAAGACAGTCATGTGGGCCAACATTACACACCCAACCAGCCCATGTCCCACCATTGCCAACCTTAGATATCCTGCAAAAAAACCATAGCATCCCCATCAAAATGGCAAACTGGTTGCAATAAGTTGTACAAAACTACCCAACTCACCAGTGGGTTTACCTCCAATCTTTCATGGTTCAACCACAACTTTAGAATGGAGGCAAACCCATGAGGTTGAACCATTAAGGGATGATTAAACCTCCAATCTCTTCTAAACCATTTGGTTCATGGCTAAATCCACAGTTGGCTCACCTCCAATTTCTTCTCCTTCATTTGCTGCATCACTTTTTCTGCAGCCTGGTGCAAAAAACAAGACCAACCGAAAAAATCACCATGTCCAGCAGAAAAATGAGCTATAACATGAGCTATACACAGTGCGACTGAAAATGGAACATCATCATGATAGTTATGATATATAGTTGATATATGTTCCAATGATGATGATGTTGATATATGTTGATATTAATAATAGTTGACAATGTGATAACTATATAATCAGAGTTGAATCAACCGATAGGAAAATGATATTGATATTATATATAATGTGATACATACATATATATATATATATTGGTACATAATAAAATATTATCATATTGATAACCTATATTTATTGTATATTATATATATAATCAGAGTTTCATCAACCAATGGTTCATTCTATATAATGGAACCAATACAGAACCAAATGTCAAGGTTGATAGGGAACACATGATGATCAACCATTTGATTTTGGGGTAAAACCAAATGACTAGAGGATTGTCCGTCAATTTAGATGACCAGTTTGGGACTTTGACTTACAGAGGAGGCATCCCCTCCTGGAACATCATGGAAATCAACATGCAGTTGATCAAATTTCTGAACCCTGTGAACTTACATTTCCCTGGCTATACGATACACTGCAAGAAAGTTAAATTCCAAACTGGGTAGAACACATATCCGAAGTTATGGCGAACAAACACACATCATTGAAGTGTTCTTCAGCAAGGTTTGCTCTCCTTCTAAACTTTCTGTGGAGGGTCACCTTCCTTGTGTGAGGACTTCCACTTAATAACACATGTACTCTCTATATATATATATGGATATTTCCTGAAATGATACCCCCAAATCATCCATTTCAGATTGGGATTTTCCATGAAATAAACCATCTAGCTATTGGGGTACCTCATGGCCATGGACACCCCCATAGATATATGCACAACAAGAGTCACAGGGGCCTCATATCACCATGGTAGCCATATGGAAGTTTCCACAGAGGGATCTGTAAGCTCGCTGGTTTTCATGGAAAATCCCATCTATAAATGGAGGGGTTTCCATAAATGGAGGTACCCTAAAATGGATATAATCATGATATCATGGAAAATCCCATTTATGGATGAAAGTCCCATTTGGGCTACCTTCATGACGAAACGGACACCTCCAACCCAATTTGCAAGCTGCGCCTCGATGTTGCCTTGCTTGGCATAGGCGTGCAGGATGGAGCTATAGCTCACCACCGACGGTTCTACTTGTGCCTGGAAAACCATGGCGCATCCGAGATCGAAAAGCAAAAAATGCTGGTCTGAACCAAGAAGATGGTGATTTAACTGGGGAGATACAAGCACACATATGTATGTATGTATATATATATATATAAAATAAATGTATATAAGTCGATAATATCATGCCTAACCTTGGATACTGTATATCCCAACCTCTCACTTTGGACCAACTCTTTCTAATTTGTTCTTAAATCCATAAGAATTTCCAACCATTCCACCAACGTTGCAGAACAGCGCAACTGAAACTAATCTTCTTGGTTCAACTCGATACTACCCACGAATACGATGCAGAGACGCACCCCAATTTTGTGCGTTCCAATGGATTATACACATTTTCCTATTAACATTGCTATTTGTGGGTATCATTTTCAAGCAAACCCATACATTCCCATTAAATCACCAGTTATAGTTATATATATATGTATATATATATAATGTCCACCTCTGATTTATAAACGTGGGCCCCCCCCTCTTTGCCCCTAAATAAACTTAAAACCACCATCAAACTTGTTTGTATGTAATGATTTTCAATTACCACAATTTAAAACGATAATATAAAATGCAATTTCCAAAAAAAGGATTCCAACAATTGTTTTAGTATTGATTTAGTATTCATTTCATGGATTTAGTACTGATGATTTAGTATTGATTTAGTATTCATTTCATGGATTTAGTATTGATTTAGTATTGACTTAGTATTCATTTCTTGATCAGCGGGAGGGGGAAACTCAGTAGCTTTATTCGGGGTCAAACTCTAATTGGTGCTAAGGCACCTCATGGGGGGTACCCTTGATGAGTTGATTTGGAGTTGATTTTGGGTAATTTTGAATAAAGGTTTTGAATAGAAAGAGCATCCATCATTTTTGAAATTTTCCGGCTATCACTTTGAATAAAGGTTTTGGTCAGCCCCATCTGGGCAAATCTGGGTTTAGGACCCCCCCCAAAAAAACTGTATTTAGGGATCATTTATTATGTAGTTTGGGAGTTTGGTTAGCTTTATTCAGGGTGCATTTTTAAATCGTAGGTCAACATTAAGGTTATATAGTTCCCATGGAAATTACCATTCAAATCCCATGGAAATCGCAGTTTTTTGATCGATTCCCGCAGCGCACGAAACGCCAGAAACGCCACGCCTCCAACATCTGCCGCAGCCATTCTTCGGCCCGCTGCACATCTTCGGCACGGACCCAGGCGTCGATGAGAGCATTGAAGGCCACCACATCGGGACCTGGGTTTCGCGGCCGCTTTCGCCGTTTGGAACAAAAAAATCGGGGACTTTTCAATAAGAACATGGGGCTTGCGAAACCCAACAGATATCGAAAAATGTGGATTTCACCAACAAAAAGTGGGATTGAACTAAGTCATATGGTGGTTTAAGGCAGCAAAATGGTGTTTTTTTTCAAATTTTGTCGGGATACAAAAACCGCATGTTTTTGCGTTGATCATGTCAGAATGGATCGGCGCAGGAACGGAGGTGAGATCCGGTCAAGTTGGGTAAGTATCTGGTAATGTACCATGGTACGGTACATCATTAAAGATGAAAGGCCATCATTTAGTTCGATGATTTTACCATTAGACAGATATATATATATACATAGTACATATATATATAACTATAACATTATCTAGTTGGTGGTATACCTACCCCTCTGAAAAATATGAAAGTCAGTTGGGATGAAGACATTCCCAATATATGGAAAATAATCCAAATGTTCCAAACCATCAAACAGAGATGGTGAAAACATGCCTTTTCCAAACAACATTAATATGTTTCCTTGGTGGGAAGGTCGCCCAGCAGTCCTTTCGTATGATATGGAGGGGACCTTTTCTGATCAAGAATGCCACTAAGATAAGTCATCCATCTTAAAATGGGGGCTCCCCAAGTCGCCATGGATTTCAATACTAAAACGGTTCAAATGGGATGATTTGGGGGTACCCCTATGACTTAGGACACCTCTGTTTTTTTTCTCATTTTTTCCAAAAAAAAACCCAACAGCCTTCCCTCTCTGTTGGACTTCTCTGCCCGCCAACATTGGTGCATTAACCTATCTCATCCCCAATCATCTCTAACCAACCCTGAAACCATCTGTCTTCTCCGAATGGTGATCGGTCAAACCAGGGGAGCTCCAAAAATCCACAGAGACCCCAGTTCTTTTTCTCACCATGCCGTTGCACCGTTGCAGCCTAAGCCGAACCGTGCCCCAACTTCCAGGCTCCAGACGAGTGTGTCCACGCTGCACGATCATCTGAAACCTCGAGCGGGATGCAAGCCGCTGGCAACATGGATCAAAATGGCAATGGTTTCCCATAAATCTGGGGCCAAAATGGATCAAATTTCTCGGCTGTCATTTTTAGAACTGGACCATCCAAGTTTGGAGGCTCAATAATTTTGAAGCAAATCTCCAGGCAATCAAGGTGGCTTCGTTGTGTGAAGGATCATTCGGGTGCAGTCAGCACCAGCTGGGGCAATTCTCTCAGATGTGCATCCCACTTAGCCACTAGGGTAACAGCCACGATATATGAGGGTGCAAAACGGAGGCAACACCGGCGATTAGGGACTTGCGAATCAGGAATATCAATGAGTTACGAAACGAGGACGAAATGATTAGACAGGTGAACACACCACCACATATGTCATTTCATGTCATTCCAAATATGTCGACGGCGTTGGTCCATCATTTGCCCTGATCTGTGCTGATCTGGGTGAAACAAATGGGCGTTGTAATCCCATTCCCGTTCATATTAAACACCCCAATTCTATGGTCTCAAGTATGTGGTTTCATCCCCCACAAAACCCTGGTTTCTGAGGGTTGGGTAAGATGAACGGGAGATGGGATTAGTTGGATGTTTCGAAATATGGCGACCCCACCTTAGTTTCGAAGTTTCAAAGTCTAATCATCCCCCATACCCATTGCATGGTCCCAAATATGTGATTCATCCTCCTACAAATAGTTTCAACTTTTTCCCGTTTTCCAAGTTTCTTACGAAACCTGTGAAAAATACGACCGGTGCCCAAAGGAAGTTTCCAAGTTTTGGAAACTCTGTGTGGTTAATAGAAACGGTTAAAACTTAGAAACCACCCCAAAAACTGGATGGTTGTTGGAAACTTAGCAATTTGACCAGCGGAAATGAAGTAGGATGACCCCACAAGGAAAGTTTGGTGGTTAGGAGCCTTTGAAACTACATACATGAAACCACCCTCCGGTGTCATCAAACATAGCTGGTGGGAAGGTCTCTGAACTAGATGGTTATATAATGTTATGATTATAGTTAGTTATATATATATATGTATATATATATATGTATCTGGTTAATTGTAAAATCATCGAACAAAATGATGGCTTTTCCATTGCCATGCAGGTTTGATTGCCGGATTGTAAATAAACTATTGTTCAACTCACTTTCTTTTTCGAAGTTTTCGTTCACCACTTCCAACATCTTCCGTTCACATCTTCCAACAGTTTCATCAGTTCACATCCCCAGCAGACCACCCCAGCAGCGTCCGCTGTCCGTCTGGGCTGTCCCGGCATCTCCTCGGCCTTCCGCGGGCGGTTGCCCCGGGCGCAGCTGTGTACGGCCGCGCCCAAGGTCACCAGGTCCGGCTCCACGCCCTGCCTCCAAAAGCCCAAAGAAGTCACAGGAAACCCACGGAAAATGCTGCCTAGTAACTTAGATTAACCTAGTAAAAACAAGGAAAATCCACCATTTTCCTAGTGAAACAGCAAACCCACATGGAAAATGCTGGATTTTCCCAGCTTGAAGCAGCGAAAATGCTGGATTTTCCGAGTAAAAATAAGAATTTGAGATAGTTTCACCAGTGAAGATGGGTGGTTGAACATGGTTTGAGCAGTAAACACACCTGAGTTCAACTTATCAACATGGAGGGTGCACCAATGAAAAAGTATGAGTGTGGGTTTAACTAAAACAAAGATGTCAATTTCCTGGAGAAACTTGAGGATTTCACAGGTGGTTAACTGGCAAAAATGGGAGTTGATGCTTTTGCATTTTGCCAGCAAGCACATCGATTTCAATATACATGAGGAGGTTAACTGAGGCTGCGATCAGCCACAGATGTCAATTTCACATTATATCATATCCATTTATATCCTGTCGTCCCTGTTCTCGAGCTACAGGGTGGATAAAGTACTTACGTCGGGATGAAACTGGTTGATCCCCTCAAATACCATGCTTTTCCTTGGTAGAACATGGGCGATTCGGTCTTCCTGGCGCCCCAGTTTCCACAAGAACCGTTCAGACTAGTGGGGACTTCTCAGACTACGATAGTCACCACCCTCTCTGGTACTAGTCATTTTGTGCTCATTAGGGAGATACATCTGATTGAAATAGGTTCCATCAGCCAGAAATAAAGGCTATATGGACGATTCCCTCTTAGGAACCATAATTGTTTTGTGAAGTGGTGACATAGATAGCTACAGTTCATCCATATGATATATCCTGTTCTCCAAGTTCATCCCCATTGTTGGAGGGTCCTCCCACTCAGTGATTGGTAACTCTTGTTAGTCCCCTAAGCTTGGTTCTCCCATGTAGAAACAGGTTTTATAACATGTTATAGCTATGGCCATCAATCAGTAATCAGTTTCCAAGTAGGGTAATCCTCTAATCACATGGGCATTCTCAGCATGCAAGTTTCAAGACTACCCGCACAGCAAGGCAGGCGAGCAACTCACACATGAAGCGAACCAGGCGCCTTGGGTGTTGCCAGTGGGTGGATCTGATAGACTCCCAAATGGTGCCAAGGCTGAAATACGTGGGTTGCTGCTGTTGAGGGGACAATTGTAGAGTTGAAACCAGGCTTTTACCATGTTTTACCATGTTTTTCCCAGGTTTCACCATCCAAATTTCAGGGATTGCAATTTTTCCAGCAACTCCTAGTATCCCATTCCACTCCAACAGGCCCATGCAGATCCAAATAGATTGAAGCAACGTGGACGTGGACAAAGCTGTTGAAAATACCCTCTGGCAAACGAACAATAGACTATAAATGGCAATTTTCAATAGCTATGTTAAATTACCAGAGGGTAAGGTCTCCCTATCTGGCAAAACATTCCCGGAGTTATTCCCTCTGTTAGACGGATTCATCAGAGCCGCTGGTTTTGTCACCTAACTTCCAATCATATTTGGTCCACATGGACTGGTGAACGTAGATATTCCCAAAAGACTAGTTAGGATTAGTCTGTATCCATGTAAGATTGACCTAGTGATGGTCACAGGGTCACTCAAACCTTTGCCAGCACCGCAAACGCGGCAGCACTGAGTTCGAACTCAGGTCCAGGTCTTCAAGGCGCTTGCTGAATCGGTCTGTCTTTCTTCGATCGCAGCTCGTCGCTGCCGTACGGGTCCGTGATGTTGAATACAGCAAGGGCCAAAACGCAACCAGCCTGGTCAGAAGATTTTCCTCTTCGTGGCCCGCCTCTTCGTAGCCCTAAACAGGCTCCACCTCGACGAGAAATCCACAGAAATCCAAGGCAGACATCGTGTATCTGGCTGATTTGGAATTCATAAACCATGCAACCATATCTGGTTGGTGGTGCAATAACCATCTTGAAACATATGAAAGTCAATGGGAAGGATTATCCCACATATTATGGAAAATAACAGCCATGTTCCAAACCACCAACCAGATATTTAAGGCTAGTTTGGGATAGCCCACACAAACCATCCACTTTGGTTAGCTGAGGTGAAAAAAAATGACCCGGATCCCCTATGAATAGCTCTAAATAGGGGTGTCTAAAAATCGACAGACCCCGTAAATCACCATTGCTTTCCTCACCATGAACCAATTTTGTGGATGACAACTTGGGGTCCAAGTTGAAAGCCCCAAATGGGTGATTTTCCAGCCAGATTTCATGAAGGTCTTAATAAGCTCTGTTGATTATATAATAGTGATTAAATTACAGCAAATTAGCGAGCAGCTATTGAAATTTGTGAATCCTGGGCCGACCATTTCTACCACTTTATCCCCATGTCTACATGTGTGTATATATATATATCTTGGTATAAAAATTAAAACGACCTCACTGTTCTCCCTCACTGGAATCATGGTTAACAAGGGAAATCATCCCCAAATGGCCCAACTATTCAGGTTACTGAAATATTATAATTTACCCATATATATATATATCATATATACATACAAATTAAATATATAACCAGCTAAATAATGTGTTTTGTGCAGAGTATCTAAGATTGGCCATGGATTGGTTGAAAGGAAAATCTTAGCTGAAAACCATCGATTTACCAGCCAAATACGGGGTTTATATATATATATATATACACACACGTGTATAAACCCATAGTTTCTTTGTTGTATCCCCACCATAGCTGGTTTAATCCTTATCACTCTCCAGTAAATTTTCAGTAACTAAAGCCCCGCCATCCCAGCACGTGCAGGAAAATTCAACTACCCTCTGGTAAACTAACATAGCTATGGAAAATCATCAACTTTAATAAGTAAATCAACAATAGATGTGCTCCGTTTTCTACAGCTATGTTAAATTACCAGAGGGTACTTCCATTCATATTGCATTAACATTGCTTCATATCCCGATAATATCCTATTGATGTCCCAATAATATTGACAAAATTCTAAATTACCCCATGATGATAGGCTACAGTAGGGTTCAGGCATTATAATCTTACACTATTTATAGTAGTGATCCTTTATAGTATATACAATGTACAGTAATTGTCATTATTGGCTTCACTATATCACAGTGTTATTATATGGTATTATCCTATTAATCCCATTACATCCTTCTATTATACACCATTATAGTAGTGATAATTGATATAGATCCAGAGACAGTGAAGATGATGGCAAGATCATTACTATAGTAACAGTATCCCACATGGAAATGATGGTAACATATATTTATAGTAATCATTGGGGGATACTTCCCATCATTTCCCTCTAAAATACTCTCTGGTAAACTAACATAATGACATAGCTAATGGAAAATCACTATTTTCATAGGCAAATCAACCTATGTTAATTTTCTATTAATCATATTTCCAAATGTAAATCAATTACTATAATTGGGCCATTTTCTATAGCTATGTTAAGGGTAATACAGAGACGGAACGCCAAGACACTCTGCCGCCTGGAAAGTCCCTTGCCGAGCGTGGCAGGTGATCACCTGAACGTCTAGTCTTAACTGCGAAAGGTGCCGCTACGATGTGATGGGTTAACCCAGCAAAAAAAGGGATATCTTGTGATTTGTTGATATATAATGACATATATATATATACTGATATATATATATATACACACACTGAAATATGTGTATATATATATAATGATATATGTATATATATATATAGTGATATATATATATATATAAATCATTTTATATATATATGCGCACACCATGATATACATTTATACACACACATATATCATGATATATATATATATATTTATCTTGTATAAATAGTGTATATACATATCATGGAATATCTATGATACTTTATGATCATGTTTTATTGTGAATTATGATGTCCCATGAGTCTTATCATGATTATGATCTATTCACGGCAAACCTGTTTGGATTTCAATTGATTTCATTCACAAAAAACGACATGAAAAACTGTCGGATTTAAGGCAAGATCTACTGGAAACCAAACAAGGACGGGAACTTGACATGATTTGCCCTCCGATAAAATGTGGATCATTTTCTGTCCTGGTGGAATCCAATCAGCTGACACTACAAGTCTTGTTGACAAACTAAATACGTTCCATGATGTTCCATGAACGAGTTCCTCAAAATGAACCTCTTGTAGTCCCTATCAACATCTATCAACCATTGCAAGTCCAAACCATTAGCTTTTGTATGGTCATGGGTCAAAATTGGGTCCCGCATGTTGAGATACTGCATATTTCCAAACCATGGCTGGCATTGTTGTTCCTTTCTGTTTGCGATGCAGTAGTTAATCGTATTCATCTTCTCGTGACAATTTGTCCAGTTGATCCCGACTCATATTTCGCGTCACAAAGACACCTCAGAAAAAAGCATTTCGTGCTGAGTCTGTTCATTTTGCGGTCCCCGGGTCCGCCAGGTCCCGCATATTCTTACAGCACCAGGGATGAGATGACCGTGATCGTGAACCAAACTGGGATCGAAACATAAAACACCCCAGTAATCAAACATGGTAATTGAAAGGAACTAAATGAAGGTTTGTAGGTGTACAATTACCTACTGATCGCTTTTGGCACCAAAACCTGGAAATATGTTGAGGTAACAACTGTTAACAACAATTTGGAAATACTTGTCCATAGAACATTAGATACTCTGCAAAATGTTGATTTTGGCTTGTTAGATTCATACATGTCCATGTATATAAACATATTGAGTATCAAGTACATTTCATATTAGCTTATTTCCATTTAGTAATTTTCGGTGAGTAATGACTAGCATATTTCCATGTACAGTATGCTTCGATTAGTAATGATTAGTATCTTTCCACTCTTGGATGAGTCTATTTCCAGGCTTCTTAGGTTACAGTATCAAAGTATCCATGGTTCCCCCCGTTTCTGGCGGCAGTTGCACCCCGCCCAGGCCAGGTGACGGCATTGAAGCTGGAGGGATCTTTGGTGAAACCTCGCTCCACTTGGAACGTGATCCAACGTTCAGCGATCTCTGCCTGACAGGCTCTAATGTCAAAATGGGATGATGCAAGACACTCCAAGGAGGTTTTTGTGCTACCCAACCAGAAAGAAACATGAGGAGATGCGCGAAGATGAGATATGAGAATGGATCAAAACCTACCCAAACAAATACCTGGTTGGTAGTTTCAACCATTTTGAAAAATATGAGTTCGTCAATGGGGTTGGGATGACATCCCATATATGAAATGGAACATAATCCATTCATGTTCCAAACTACCAACCAGAATACGGTTTCGCATCTAAGCAGCCAGTTTCTGTGCCCATGGACCGACCAGCAGGACGTTTTGGAACCGGTGGTCTTGCCAAAGAGAAGCCCTCAACAGCCCACCCTTCGTTGATGATTGAACAAATTGAACACACCCAAACTCATAAGAATCTATTTCAATCCTGATCTCATACAATTACATTAGAAAGATGCCGGAGCATATAAAAATATTTCAGTAGCATATGTTCTGATTAATCCTGATTACATTGAATCGGTATATATCTTTAAAAACATACCATCCCACTCCTCCATCAAATGTCGTCCACCAATGTGAGCAGCAACGTGACTGTTTTAGTTGCGAAAACAAGTAGCTATAGATAGTTACACACAGTTGTATGTGTATATATATATATATTATATATAAATATACTATACTGATATATGGCTATGTATATATATATATGTATGTATTAGTTGTAAATAGTTGTAAATAGATGTAAATAGTATAATATAGTGATGCAACTGATGTAACTGATGTGTAATGTAACTGCCTTGAAACGTTCCCGAATCTTGCGGCAGAACTGCCCCAGGCCTTGCCCACACGTAGACTGAGGCCGATGACCGTGCTATACCAAAGCGAATCTAAGGAAGGACCTGGACCGGGCCCAGTCCCGGTGATGAAGAAAAATCCATGGAAAAACCCATGGCCAACTTGGGTTTGTTAAGTTTTCTGCCTTGAATCAATGCTTACCATCTTTTGAAAAACTATAAATCACAAAAGAAGAACGAATTCCAACATCTGTGGTCCAAAGATGTTCAAAGCCAATAGAGCTCAACATGATCTCTGCATGTCGTGCAAGAAGATAAGTACATATGCAACACCATTAGAATGATGATCTATAAATGGGGAGATGTGTTTGCCAGCCAGCTAATTAAACAAAAAAGACAACAAATTTGAGGAATGTCTTTTTAAATGTCAACCCCAGATTCACAAAGCCAGGAGTTTAATTCATCCTGGGGTCACATTGGCGGAATCCACAGGATACCCTTAGCGACCGTGTTGGCCCTGTCCTTCTACCCCTGCCCCTACTCTGGTCCTACTCCTACTCTACTTTTCTACTCTACCCCTACTCACCATATCAACTTTACACCTGGGCCTTGCAAACCTTGGCCTGCGCGCCGCAAAATCCCCTGCCCGACGAATCCAGTCATCAAAATGTCCTGGCGATCGTCCACAAGATGCGCCTGGAGATACCTTGCGACGTGCGCTTTCCTTCCGGACGCAGTTTCGAAGATCGAACTGTTCCAATTTCGAAATTGGTCGTTCAGGACAAGGCTGGCTACCCCAGCACGTGGCACAAGGTCATCCGAACGGCCCAAACGAAGCACAACATGACCGTTAGCTCACTTGGAGACTTGGCCGAGGCCTCTCTCCACACGGGTCAAGCCTTGCTGCACTTCGTTCCGCCACCGAGCTTTCTGACTTGGACCACCTTCTGGCGGAATCAACATCTTCAAGTGCCAATTTTTGACATCACTTTGTTGCGATTGTTCAAAGATAGGGGCTTATAGCCCCAGTTACGAATCAGTTCCTAGTCCTATATGTCCTATTCCATCTTTTATATTATTTTATCATATGTCCTAATGTGGGTGAATGAATGTAACCCACAATTCCACTATCATATCTCCATTTACATATCACATAATATCACTGGCTGAAGTATACCCTCTGGTAAACTAACATAGCTATTAGAAAATTGCCATTTATAGTTGATTTACCCATAAAAAATGTGATTTTCCATAGTTATGTTAAGTTATGTTAGTTTACCAGAGGGTAATAATTCACCAACTTGAAAATGGCTGAAACTTGCAGATGGTTCCCCAATCCCAACCATGACGGAAAACAGTGAGGCAATTCATCCCCACAACTCTGATTTTTGACAAATCATCTACAGATGGACCGTTTTCATCCATTCTCCACAGCTATGTTACATTACCAGAGGTATATAATGGTATATGTTCATATGTATATATCTATATGTATATATCTATATGTAAATATTTAGATGTACATGTGATATATATATATATATATATATAACATATTATATATGATATACAAATATATATGCACATACTGTAATGGTACATATATATAATTATATATGATATACATATATATACACATACTGTAATGGTATATATATATAAGATTATATATGATATACATATATATATATATATACACATACTGTAATGGTATATATATATAATATTATATATGATATACATATATATATATACACATACTGTAATGGTATATATATATATATGATCTATTTATGTATATCCTACTAGTAGTTACAACTTCTCGCTGCATATGATCCTCCAGTGATGCCTCCCTGGCTGCCGGACCATCACAGATCTCCGTGGCGAGGTGCAGCCATCGGTGAGCATCATCTACGTCCTGGCCGGGAATCTATTAAGTTACAACCATAGCCATAGCGGTATAACCAAAGGAAAACCATAGGAAAACCATAGGAACATGGAGGTTTACCCTCTAGTAAACGTTTAGAAAAAACTATGGAAAATCACCATGCTATTATTGGGTAAATCCACTATTTCGACTGGGCCATTTTCAATAGAAAACTGTTAGTTTAACAGAGGGTAACTTGGGGATAACCCATTGGTAGATATATCCTATCCCATGAAATGGGATATCATGAGATTTATCAACAAATATGGTGCCTTGGGCGTCAGGATTTATCAAGATTTATATTGTAATTAGTGGCACTTTTGATCTGGAAACCATTATTTTTTTTTCACCATGGGGTGACATCGGGTGCCCCATGTTCAGGCCAACCGATTTGACCAAGAAAAATGAAGAACACTGAGGATTTCGCTACCAAAAAATGTGGATTCCCCCACCTCAAATGGGGATTTACCAAAGGTTTCAATGGGATTATAATCCACTTAATTCATGGAATATACCCTCTGGTAATTTAACATAAGTATTGAAAATGGCCATAGAAATAGTGGATTTACCCATGAAAAAAATGTGATTTTCCATAGCTGTGTTGGTTTACCTGAGGGTGTCGTACTTTCAATCAGCTTCCCACCTTGGGCCCTACCTTTGCTCTGTTTGCTTCATTTGAGGTTTAAACCAATAGAAACACAGGTGGGAACAACCGAAATGGGGGCATGTTGGCTTTACAAACGCCCGAGACTTGAAACTTCCTCCATTTCTGGTCGATTCCTCCCAGCAAAAAACAGGTCAACATCAGAAACACACAACTCCGAGGCGAAGACACCTCAGAAAACAAATGGAAGTTTCCCAAGTCATGGGGGTACCCCCAGATCCTCCAACTTAGATCATGTCACTACAAGTTAGTATTGAAAAAAACATGGTGACCTCGGGACCCATGTTCAGAAACCCGTCCTCAAGGTGAACACAACTCTTGATGATCTGATTGAAGGCGCATACGTCCAAGTGCAATTCCTTCGCCTGGCGTAGACATTTGGCGGAGCACCCTCCTCCGGTCATCGAACGGTTTGCTAATGAAGCCATGGCCCATTTAGTTCGTTGATTTACCTATTTAAAGTGAGCATTTTCCATAGCTATGTTGGTTTACTAAAAGGTACACATGGAATAGTATCCACCGCAATATGATTATAAGATGTCACAATTTATAAGACCACGTACTATACTGGTATGAATCCAGATGCAGCATACGGAAAAATGAAATATTCCCACTTATAAATGGGTTATATATCAACACTTACTGGATGCATATCCAAGCACAATAGTCATCAAAACAAATGAACTCATGGAATTGGGAACATCTATTGGGTACCTCCCTGGCCATTTTCAAGGTGAAACCTGTAAATTTCCTTCCAACAAAGTCTTGGAATTTCAGCCGCCGAAAAGTTGGTTTGGATCCGTTCATTTCGGAAAACATTGGTGAGCGAGGCTTGGACCACGCGAAAATATGCAAATTTCTCAACCTCCATTGGCCAAAACCCATGGCCATTTAAAACGGCGGTAGTGCCCTTAGTGATTTCCATATCTATGACCTCACAAATATTTTTATGAATCAAAATTCCAGGTAGCCGGATGGTACCCTAAATTATAGCAGGTACAGCTGGATGGTTATTCCACCAATCATATGGAGGTGTCTAAACATGTGGGTTTCCCAAAACCATAGGTTTCAATACTAAACTGGTCTAATTTGGTTGATTTGGGTGTACCCCCATAACTCGGGAAGCCTCTATACGGTAATAGGTATCTTTACCCATCCCCATGTCCATCAAAATCATCTTACTGGTGCTTAGCAGGAAATGAGGGAATGATCCCAGTCATCACTAGTACTAATCATCCCCTTCCCCCATTCCCATCCATTCCCTACTAAGCACCAGTAAGAACATCATGTTCAAGAAGTGGGAAGGATTTCAGTTCAGTGTAGTCTTTCATAAAAATATCATCTCCATCAAAATCATTCCACACCTTGATTCGCTGCAGGTAGTTGTCCACGGGTCGCTTCTTGGCTGTTTTGTAGGCCGAAATCACCTACCAGTCAATTTTGGGTCCAACGGAAACGAACTGCCAATCCTTGGCCTATTGCCCGGGCTTTCCCTATAAGAAATGACACTTAAACCATCAACAAATAGGAGTTTCGTGGGATTTAATGGGATGTAAGAAGATTAACTCTGGATTTAATATGATTTAACTCTGGATTTAATGAGAGAATCATGTTAAACAATCCCCACCATGGTGGATGTAGGGGATGAAACCAGATATTTGGGACCATCAAACAGGGTGTTTCGAACGGGGGATGGGCTTCGACACCTGAAATCCCTACTGTGAATGGCTGCGAAATCCGATAAACCACCGAAAGGATCATTGAAACCCAAAGAATAATATTAAATGATAGAGATAAAAAAATAAGAACAAGATAAACCACCTACCAAGATAATAATAAGATAGCAGCTTTTAAATAATGAGACAAACCACCGTTTTCAACTGGTGCAGGATGCCTCGACCATCCATTACCCATCTGTGAGACATTGGGAACACATGAAATTGTGTCAAAGTACCAATCTAGTCGGTTGACCCGGGCAAGTAGGTCAGTTGTTTGTAACAGTGTGAACCAGGCTAGTAGATATCACTAGATATCCCCATGTGGCAAAAGATGAAGTTGTATTCAAAGTACCCATACAGTCAGTTGATCGAGTTTGTAATGACCAATTCCGAACCATTTGAAGATGATATTTTCACTACATTCCACCATATTTCTAAGACATGATCTAAAAGTGACAGCCCCTTACAAGTAATATTCGCAAATGGTTGGGAACTGCATGGCATTGGTGACGTCCAGAAGTTGGGTGACCAACAAGAAATAACCACTGTTAGACATAAAATCTTTATAGATATAGATAGAGATAGAAACAGATAGAGATAGGAGAGATAGGGGAGAGAGAGAGAGAGATAGATAGATAGATAGATAGACAGAGATAGATAGAACGAAAGAAAGATAGATTAGATTCGAATAGATTAAATTAAATTAGATTAGCTTAGCTTAGATTAGATAGATCGATAGATAGATAGATCGATAGATAGAGAGATAGAAAGAAAGAGAGAGAGAGAAATAGATAGATAGATAGATAGATAGATAGATAGACAGATAGATAGATAGATAGATAGACAGAGATAGATAGAAAGAAAGATAGATTAGATTCGAATAGATTAAATTAAATTAGATTAGCTTAGCTTAGATTAGATAGATCGATAGATAGATAGATAGAGAGATACAAAGAAAGAGAGATAGATAGATAGATAGAGAGATAGAAAGAAAGAGAGATAGATAGATAGATAGATAGATAGATAGATAGGTAGGTAGGTAGGTAGATAGAAAGATAGGTAGAGAGATAGATAGATAGATAGCTAGATAGATAGATAGATAGATAGCTAGATTAATTAGATTAGATAGATCAGATAGATCAGATAGATTAGATAGATTAGATAGATAGGCTAGAAAGGATCGATAGGATCGATAGGATAGATAGGATCGATAGGATCGATAGGATCGATAGGATCGATAGGATAGATAGGATCGATAGGATAGATAGGATAGAAAGGATAGAAAGGATAGATAGGATAGATAGGGTAGATAGGATAGATAGGATAGATAGGATCGATAGGATAGTTAGGATAGGTAGGATTGATTAGATAGATAGATAGATAGACAGACAGATAGATAGATAGATAAGATAGGATAGGATAGGATAGGGTAGGGTAGGATAGAATAGAATAGCATAGCACAGGATCGAATTGAATAGAATAGATTAGATTAGATAGATAGATAGAAAGATAGATAGATGTGTGTATATATTTAAATAAATATATATATAAATAAATAATTAAATAAATAAATAAACAAATAAGTAAATAAACAAATAAATAAATAGACAAATAAATAAATAAACAAACAAATAAATAAATAAATGCATATCATATATATATATATAAATTATATATAAAGATCCCAACCATGGCTATTTCAAGGCTTTTGCTCCAACTTTTGGAAGTTCACCAAAAATTGGATCCTCCAGCTGCACCAAGGCTCCGTGGCGATGGAGTTGGGATCTGGCGCCGCGTGGCACACCATCCCTTGGTGCGAGCGGTTGGGGCACCGCATAGTCTATGGGTTTCCTGGAAAAAGTCGCTGGGTGCTGGCTTAAGGGATTCTTAATTATTTCCCGAATGCGTAGCAAGGGTTCCCGTTTTACTCTGGGGGTCTGGGGGTTGAGGGTGTTTTCGCTCGACGTTGCGCAACCGTTCGCAAATGTTCGCAGCCGTCCACAACCGTTCGCAAGTGTCCGCGTGAGGTCAGTATGGCCGTGCCTGTGGCGAGTTCTGCAAAAGTGGTCACTTTTGGAGGTTTCAGACGTCGTGTAGCCTCGTTTACGTGGCAGGCGTGGCACTTCGCTACATTTCAACATGTTTCATAACATGTCAAAATTCGTTTTGTCGGGCAGGCGCAATACTCTTGCAACGTTTTCAGAAGATGCGTTGCATTTTTGGTGGCAGGCGCAACGCTTTGGCGACCTCCATCGTCATTTCGCGTAGCAGGCACAGCACTTTAGACGTGTCATGTTACGTGTTTTTCACGAATCGCAATGTCAGGGCTGCGTCAAGTGGCGGCAAGGTGCAAATTGCATGGTGGGCGTGACAATTTTTTGAGATGTGCTGAAATTGATGGAAGCCTCGCACGAAACATCGATTTTGAGGTAGCAAATTTTGAGGTTCATAAGAAAACTCGTAGGAAAACGTCGATTTTGAAGCTACGAAGTGTGAACATATGAGGAAGTCTGGCGTGAAATGCTCGTTTTGAGGCTCCAACACGTCTCGTCTCGATGTTCTGGTTTTATGCTAGCGTCGCTGTGTCTATGGGGGAAGCTGCCTGTCCTTTTCGAAGGTGTCAAAGCAAGTTGTAATGTGATTTTGCTTGGCAGGCGTGGCACTTCGTGACATTCTCATCATGCGTCCGCAAACGTGCCGAAAGTATCCGAAAGTCATTTTGTGTGGCAAGCGCAATGCTTTTGTGTACTCTACACTCCACACTCCACACACTACACTTCACACTCCACACGCTACAATCCCCACTTTACACTTTACACTTTGCAATCCACACTTTACACTTTACACTCCACACTTTACACTCCGCACTCCACACTTTACACTCCACACTCCACAGTTCACACTCCACACTCTACACATGACACTCCACACTCGACACTCTGTCAGAGACTCCACACTTTACACTCTACACTCCACACTCCACACTTTACACTTTACACTCCACACTTTACACTCCACACTTTACACTCTACACTTTACACTCCACACTCTACACTCCACACTCTACACTTTACACTCTACACTCCACACTCCACACTTTGCACTCCACAGTTTACACTCCACACTCCACACTTTACACTCTACACTCCTCACTCCACACTTTACACTCGACACTCCACACTCGACACTCCACACTCTACACTTTAAACTCCACACTTTACACTCTGCACTCTACACTCCACACTTTACACTGTGCTCTCCTCACTCCACACTGTACATTTTACACTCCACACTTTACACTGTTCAAAGAACTTCTTTCACAAAAGTGTTCTACGTGACTGCATTCGGGTTCGTGGGCTGCAATTGGTAATTTTTTTCCATATGAGATTACTTCAAAAACCAATGGATAAGGGGGAGCGATTCACCAAACTATGAATCCCCGAAGGACCATGCAGTTGACAACACTGAGAGGATCAGCCACAAACAGTCTCTATGGGAGGAGGTGGCACTGAGCCACTTGAGCCTTCAGGTTAGTGGATATTTATGGATTTTTCTGGTGTGATTTGAAATGAGTTAATGGGAATATAATCCACTTAATGGAGTATACCCTCTGGTAAACGTTTGCAGTTTGCGATTGAAAATGGCCATTGAGAAATCGTATGAAACCGTTGATTTACCCATTAATAACCGTTATTTTCCATAGTTGTGTTAGTTTATCAGAGGGGAACAGAAAATGGGGAACCAGGTGGAGCTGCGAATTGACTTTCCCAACCACATGGTGGAGAAAAATATATGATGATCAGATGTTGTTAGAATCAGTGGCCATTTTGGGAACCTAAATTGGAGGTACCTACCATCTGTAAGATACAAGGTCTATGCAAGTTTTGATACAGCCTCAAATGAATATGTAAGATGATGTTGGTCCTTGTTCCCATGTAGGCCAGCGGAGGTCCGTTGCGAAGCGTCATGTGTCGCCCAGCTCTTTGCGAAGCGCCCTGATGCGTTCCTCCAGTTGGTAGGAGTCTTTGATGCGCTGAAGGGTCTGGAGGGACTTCTCGACTCGCCTGTCGAGGTTCTGCTCTTCCCACCGCTTTCGCCACCCTTTCAGCTGGGGCTTCTTCACCAATGGATCACGCGCCATGACACACCTCATGAAAAATCCCAAACTAACTGTTGATTCACCAGGCTGGCTAGTTCTTCAAATGGGGGATCCCTGTATCCCCGTGGCCAAACAGCAGAAAATCGACGAGGCCAAGGGACTCTTCAGCCATTTTTCGGCGAGAACAGGATGTCCTGAAAGGGCAAAGGATCTGGATCCGTGAGCGGCAGAGCTGCTTACCCTCTGGTTATGACTAACAGCTTGCCATGGAAAATCACCATGCTATTAATGGGTAAATCAACTATTTCAATGGTCATTTTCAATAGCTATGTGAGTTTACCAGAGGGTAGATGATGTTAGATTCATGTAATATCCCATAAACATGGCTAGTTCGATTATGATTAAGTTGAGTTTTAAGTACTTATCAACGATATGCCCATAGTGGTTGAAAGATGTTAAACCTATTTTAGATGGTGGAATTTCAGTAGAGCTATTTCGAGCTAAATCCCTCAGGTCCATGGAGGCTCGCTGGAATTTTTTGACCCGTGGACACCCGGTTTGAAGTACACGAAGTGTGACGAATATTAATATAATATATATATATATAGTGCATATAGCTATTATATAGCTTAATATATTAATATAACTATATATAATAGAACTATTCTAATTGGTGGTATACCTACCCCCCTGAAACATATGACAGTCAATGGGAAGGATGACATCCCATGTATTATGGAAAATAAAACATGTTCCAAACCACCAACCAGTATTGTTGTTTTTCTTGATCAGTCACCCTTCCGCGAATGATCCCCGTTGCTTCAGCACCGGATTCCCATTCTGGGTATTTCATAATCCCGAATAAACACCAGGGAGGCTCATAACCTCCATTATTACAACTAAGCAACCAGGCTTTTGGCCATGAATCATGGCAAATCACATGGCTTATCGTGATTTTCATTCATTTCCCCCATCAAAACTACTATGTTCAAATGAGGGAATAACATGATTTTACGACTATTTGATACATATATCATATTTTCCATATTTTTTCCATTTATCATCATTTTCTCCAGCCATCTCCATGTTCAAAACCCATTCTTGACCACCGGCCTAAGCGTGCCAAAGCAGTGATGCAGCTGTTGAAGAGGTTTCCTTCCAATGGCACCTGCGACAGCTCTGCAATCGGCGGCTCCGGAGTGACTGGTTTCCATCAATGGGAAAAAGGATGGTTTCTGATGGAATATCCCACAGGATGGTGCCCCCCAGTAATAAGTTGGTGTATAACCCCCATTAACTAGAGTTATATCTGCCATAAACCATAGTTATTTTAGTTATCAACCAACTTACCTAACGAACTGGGGCACCACCTTGTATCTGGTTGGTGGTTTCAACCCTTCTGAAAAATATGAAAGTCAGTTGGGATTATTATTCCCAATATATGAAAACATAGGTTCCAATCCACCAACCATTAACATGGATGATGAAAAAATGGGGTACCCCTACTATGGAAAGCCTCATGTTATCTCAAGGAGTCAATAAAAAATATAAACATCCATGCAATGTGGTGCCCCATAGTTAGCTAAGTTGGTTTATAACTCCCATAACTATGGTTTATGGCAGATCTTACTCTAGTTAATGGGGTTTATAAACCAACTGATAACTGGGGGGCACCATCCTGTAATCCACTTGTTCATCCCTGCAAGGAGCCCTTGCAACATTAGTCTGTTGGCATAAATCCATCAATGAACCCAAGATTTGTTTCCCCATCAAAACTGACACATTGAGTTTTTAGATGATCTTCATTTGTTTTCCCATTAAACCTCCATTTCTCTCAGGAAATTCGGTCATTTTCGCCATTTTCCGAAAATTTTCCCAAGATTTTCAGCCACACCTTGGCGTCAATGGCTCGTTGCATCCACACTTCCACATCCTCGATGCAGCTGATGTGCCTGGAGAGGCCACATCGAGAACCAAACTTCGAGAAATCTTCAGAAATCCCCTCTGGTTTTATTGGATTTCATGGGTGTTACCCTCTGGTTATGACTAACATTTTGCCATGGGATTTCGATGGCCCTAATCGAAATAGATGGTTTACCGTTCTTAAACATGGTGATTTTCCATGGCAAACTGTTAAATAACCAGATGGTAAAATGGGATTTTCAATGGGATTATCATCTACTTCATGGGATATATCCTCTGGTTTGTGATCAAACATGACGGGATTATGTTCCATTAAACACACCTTTCTGGCCGGTGAAACAACTTAGGTGTGATTCCCGTTAGTAGATTTAATAGGTGGCTCCAAATGCTTTGGACCCATATCTGAAGCAAACATCCCATCTGTGACTCAACTAAGTCTGGTCAGATGTAATGGCAGAATTGGGGCCGTAACTCCTAGAAAACGTGAGGGCCCCATCGACCAAAACTCCAAGAACAAGTCACATTTTTGAGCCATACTCAAATAGGAGGGTCAAGAAATGGGGAATGAAGAATCGTGAAACTAGCACTGTTGACAATGCTTGGAATAACCTAGAAATTGGTTGCAGGCACTCACTCAAAAACATGTCAAACGACAGCCTCTGCAAGTGAGTTCGACAATCCAAGAACATCATTGAAACCACAACCCAACATTGTAGCAAGCATCAATATCATACTCAAAACACCACACTATAACTTGGATTTGCTTAAGGGGTTCCCCCCCCCAAAAAAATATTGACTATAGATTCCGCCAATGGTGGATTTTCCATTGGGAAAATAAGCCAAATCACCTTAAACTTTAAACAAACCCATAATACACGATATGATAACGATCACTCCATCAATCCATGTTGATGCCCTTTTGGGTTCAGGGGTGTGTTGACCTCCGTGCCAGAGTCATCGCAGAGCTAGCGACATGTAGCGTGTTGACCATCAGCAAGGTATTACACTGGAGAAATCGAGGGAAAATATGATTCACCATTACTGGTTTCTCCATTGTAATACTGGTAATGTGACTGGTTTACCATTACCGGAGTGACTGGTTTCCATCAATGGGAAAAGGATGGTTTATGATGGAATATCCTATCTGGTTGGCGGTTTCAGCTCCTCTGAAAAACATGCTAGTCAGTTGGGATGATTATTCCCAATAGATGGAACAATAAAGACCATGTTCCAAACCACCAACCAGCGATTCACCATAAAATTTGGCTTTGGAACATGGAATAACCTCTGGTAAACTAACATAGCTATGGAAAATGGCCATAGAAATAGTGAGTTTTCCCATAAAACATGGTGATTTTCCATAGTTAAACGTTGGTTTACCGGAGGGTATTCCATTTTCCAATGACTTCGTGAACTAGCGAACACTGTGGCGAACTATGCGCAACCTCCTATTGTTCAGAAAGGACGAACCCATTGACATAAGGTGAGCCAAGCGTTCCGACGCCGCTTTGGGGCACCCCCCCCAAAAAAAAAGGCCTCAGCTAGGATCATTTGGGTTTCTGAAGAATTTCGAGGTGTCCCAAAGGATTACAAAAGTCATGTGGGAAAACCATGGAAAAGTAACTTGGGCCCCGGTAACTTGGATCATTTTGGGCGTTTCCACCGGTTTTTTGGGATCACCTGGATAATGTGATCCCAGGATCTCATCTTCGCGGCACCATGTCAGCATGGGTCCATGTTGTGATCGTAGCTGGTTAGCTTGACTCCACCAGAGTTGTACCAAAGTTACTCAACGACCAATCAGTTCACCATCATTTTTCAGCCGATTTTTGTTGCTTCAACTTGGTTCAACCGGTGCCCCTGTTTCCAATGACTAATTCCTTAGCCATCCAGTCGGTTCCCGGCCTCTCAGACCGCAGAAGGACTGATAGGCCGAAAATCCAATGGCGGGAGCCTGGTGCCAGTGATGCGAGGCTGAAGAATTAGGCTGGCGAAAGATTGGGGGATGGTAGGACGAAATCTTCAAACCATTCTAAATCCCCAATGAAGATCAATAACGCATAATAAAGTGTCAACTACTCCCAAGATATCGGGGAGTCTTATTTGATGAAAGGAACCATTACAATATTATTTTATCAAATACACACCTCCTGCCCCCAAAGTTCAATGTTGAGGTCAACTGAAGTGCGTTGGCCCCAATGGGTGAAAGAAATCAAGCCCCCTGTAGCACCACACTTGGCAAAACGGTGAAACATTGAGTTTTGGGCGGTGGAGGGAGCACTGCAAGCAGTAAGGCAACAGTCACCGCAAAGAACATGGCTGTCACCATGCTTTCATGGCTTGACATGGCTAATGGACAAAGGAGTTTCGAACCATGTCTGGTAACCAAAACGTTTTTGTTGATTGCTGACATCGTACTGGGTCAGTATTTCTCCTTCGCGGCTAGGGACACTAGCGTCGCGCGGAAATAGTTGTCCTTTGATGCGTCCACCTCAGATGCCGGCGTCAGAAACCTTTTGAGGATGAGGACAAGGGCATCCACCAGTCCTGTCCTTTGCTTTCTCGTAAAGGGGACACCGTGTTGTACAAGCCCCATGGCAAGCGGCAGACGAGCAGGGTTCGCCGCCGCGAAAACGTTCATTTCCCGTCTGCTCTTGGTGTTACCCAGGTATTGTAAACGCGTAAGCGTGATGTTCAGCTCCGGGTTGGCGAGGATAGGCTTGGGCCAATGCATGCTGGGTTCAAAGTAGTTAGACTGGGTCATGTGTTTCTCCACTAAATTGCCACAAAAGGCCCGAGCAATCGCTTGCGGAAGCAGGGCTCAATACTCTTGGGGGCAATCCGCTTGTACGCAAACTGGACCGCATTGTCAGTACGCCCGTGCATGACTTTCTCCATGAAGTACATGGCAAGGTTTGAATATTTTGTCCATCTACTGTAGTTGATTCTTAATAGTTCAACTAGATAACTATCGGTTTTATTAGTTCAATTGGATTGGATCTTGAACTATTTAACCTTTGATTTTTAAGCAGTGCTGTGCTACGGGTGTCTCCAAAAATGAGGTATACCGGTATACCCATAAGACTAAAATGGCAAACAGAAAGTAGGGAAAAGGGAACACGATGACAACCCGTCAAATTTAGGGATACCCTATCTTCAACCACATCCATATACACTGCTGGGGATGTATTCTTAATACCTTGGTTTTTCCTACTCGCCTAAAATATCCCTAAGACTGGACGTTCAGGAAGGAACATGGAGAGAGTAGGATCAAACATGGCTGGCGTATCTAATCAATAAACAAAATAAGATGGTTGGTGGTGCAATAATCATCTTGAAAAATATGCGTTCGTCAATGGGAAGGATGACATTCCATATATGAAATGGAAAATCACCATGCTATTAATAGGTAAACATAGGTAAACCATCTATTTTCATGGGCCATGGCTTCCATGGCTATGTTAGTCATAACCAGAGGGTAATCAATAAACAAATTAAACATAGCATGGAAAAACACATCTCATGACCAATCGCAGATACTATTCTACATCCAAGAATGGATATCCAATAGGATATTGTACCATATTTCATTGTATCATCTGGTTGGGGGTATACCTGCCCCTCTGAAAAATATAAAACAACATTCCCACCTGAATGGAAAAACAAAAATCATGTTCCAAGCCGCCACCCAGTAATTGATAAATATATTGCATCTTTCGCGCATTAAACCTACGGTGGATGGTTGCGAAATCCTGCACCAGTTGATAGATGGTTTATCCCATTATTTATAGGGTTTCAACCATCCTTTTGGTGGTTTATCGGATTTCGCTGGCCCATCCACAGTAGGGATTTGAGCAACAAGTGGGATTGTTTTACCAACCAGCCCCTTTTTTGCGCGGTGTCTAGTCCCATCCCCTGTTCGAAACACCCACATGCTTGATGGTCCCTTAAATATCTGGTTTCATCCCCTACATCTACCATGGTTTCTGGGGGTTGTTTAACATGATTCTCTCATTAAATCCCATTAAATCCAGAGTTAAATCTTATTAAATCCTATTATATAAGTCCCATGAAATCCCTATTTGTTAATGGTTTAATTGTCATTTCTCATAGGGGAAGCAAAAAGCCAAGGATTGGCAGTTCGTTTCCGTTGGAACCTTTTGACTGGTAGGTGATTTCACAAGAAATGCTTTGATTTGCTGCTTCGGAAACACCCTCCGGCCCTCCGGTGACACCGTTTTACCGAAGCGCCTACTTGCCGAAGCTTCAGCAGCAACTCCTGGAGGTCTCTTTTCGGTGGCAAGGGAAAAGAATAAACAGGGGATGGATAGCTTTCAACAGTGGGGAAGATTTACTAAGAAAAAATTGAATTGAAATTATTTGAACCAGAAATATGGTGAGTAATAGAGTTATGATCAAAAAGGATATGGGGGGGACCAGAAGTTCGCTAGTGTCGAGAATATGTGCAGCATCCGCAAAAAAGTGGTTGACGGCTTTGGACACCTGGAAATGATGAAGTACATAGCATCCAAACATCGGAAAAGCCTTTCCATCTCTGGATCCGATGACACGACGGTGGAAAAGCCACTTTTCCTGCTCTTCCCAGGGAAGTTTTCACACCAAGATAGCTGATCTCAAGCGGATGAGATCTTCCACCCATTCACCGGAGGATCGTCTTCTGGATCGCAAGGGGAAGATTCACCATAGTTACAGATGGGATAACCGATTGAATGGACCCTTACCAGGGTTACGAAGCAAATACTAAGTGGAGCGATCCTCTAAGCAACGGTATAAAACTGGGAGGTTTCTCCATGAAACAGGGAAAACTCATTGCCGTCCTCAGGTATCCATGACCCATTCCCTGTCATTCATGGTTAACCTTGGATACCATCATCAAGGGGAGAATGATCTACATTTGTAGTTGGTTTAAACATGCTATTCCCCCCAAAAGGGGGTTTCTTGAAATGGTAAATCCCAAAGTCACCATAGGATTCAATACTAACATGGTCATGCATGACTTCGATGATTTGCGGGCACCACCATTTTAGGAAACCATCATTTATTAGTTATACATTAGTTATACTTATATCGCCATATTTTTCATGGTAAAACCATGCGAAACCCCCTACAGGATGGGCGCCCCCTAGTTATAAGTTGGTTTATCACCCCATCTAAACATATTTATAAGTCTCATACACCAACTTGTTAGTATAGTAACTTAGCTAACTATCTATTTTTTCCCCATCCTGTATGAAATCAGTCATTTCCTCCAATTTTTCATGGCCAAAGCGTGGAAAGGCCTCGATCCGTTCCAGCTCCAACTGCCGGAAGAGGGCCACCAAACCACCCGAGATCTCAGCAGTTGGCCAACTACTGGAGAAATGGTCCCATTTTGCATGATCTTGGATAATTTAGCTATAAAAAATCTGATTTCATGGGTTGGTAGTGGAAAATCACTGAACTAACCAAGGTTTATAGCTGGTGAAATTCCTCGGACAATTTGCTTGGGGATTTTCCAGCAAGCCATGGAGCTGATTACGGAAGGATGGGTACATTTACCACTCCGCAATGGGGTTTGGTGGAACACAACAACCTCAGACCCAACTGGCCAAAATCACTTAGACAGAGTGATTTTTGCATGGGAAAGTGGTGAGCAATGGTTTTGGAGTAGCCCGAGTTAAAGACATGTCCAAGTAAATGGAGGCCTTATCCGTAAGACAAACATATTTATGTACATTGGAAAAATGGTGGATTTAAACAAGAAAAATATGGAGGTGTCACCAAGACAAATAATACAGTACAGTATATATATATATACATGACGGGTTTGTAGTTGTTTGTGCCGTAACTAATTAAGTGACAGGTCAAGCATGTTACGACCGAGCTAAACCTAGAATATCTCCGTGAAAATATATCGATTTTATGATTACACAAATAGATAAACTTGGAAAAGTGTGGCATAGTACAAGTACCATCGAAAACTTGGGGATTTACCATGAGTAATACGGGGACTTTGTTACACTCTTCCACACATTGGATCTATGGTGGGATTATCAAGAGTTGGACGGACAGACATATACCTATTCGTAACTGGGGGGCCCATGTTGCAGGAACGGAATGGTTTTATGAGTAAACACAATGATTAACCAAGGAACTTAGGAATACCCCAGTATATATATATGGTACACCCCCCTGCCAAGATCAGTGGCAGGGGGGTTGTAATTGTGAGGTAAGTTTCTCATAGGGACCGATCTTGGGGGGGGGTGTAGCATATATATATATATGATATATTCATTAGCTACTGTGTGTATATATATATAGACATACACATATTGCTACTATATACGTATATACATGTACATGTGCGATTATATATGTGGAACACGTATGGACAAAGCATATCATGACCGTTGTGGGCAATCTTCCCAAGTTCTTTCTCAGAAATCGTCTCCGAGGTGCCACAGAAATAGGACATTCCAACATCTTCAGAACCAACTCTTCTGCCTCGCAGGTGGAACGTCAGATTTCCCCACAAACAACACATGGCGTGCTTTTTTTTAATGGCTAGTTTGCTTTCCAAGCTTCAACTCTTCGATTTATCGATCCTTGCAAAACACTTCCTTTTGAATCTGCCTTGGGGTTGCCACACAGTATATATATATATATTATATAATATGTATATCTCTATGGGATTGTCGAACAAGCCACAGAAGATGGCCATTTTAGGGCCATGAAACCATGGCGAATTTTCGCTTGCTGCCATGGCAGTTGGAGATTTTCATAGTGGGGCTACCCCTTTATCGCTGGATGTTTGAGAATGGAAATTCCCATTAGAATGGATGATTTCCTATTAAAATGGAGGGTTTATAATGGAAATTCCCATTAAAATTGATGATTTGGGGGTACCACCATTTATTCAACTCTTTCTCTCATTTTTGCTGTTGTTGACTGCTCAGTTGACTTTTGCAGTTCTCTCCACAGGTTTGGATGGTGACACCCCACACAGAAAGAGTTGGATACAGCATCTTCCATGATTTCATGGCTACCCCCTGGTAAACAAACGAAACTATGGAAAATCACCATTTTTAATGGGTAAATCCACTATAAATGGCCATTTTCAATAGCTTTTTGTATGTTTACCAGAGGGTAGCAACTAAGCCCATGCACACCATTCACCATTTGCTTTACCCAGTTTTACCCAGTTCCGCCATGTCCCCAGTTCGGCTCAATCCCCCTTTCTGGCAACAAACAGTCTCCGATCCTGGAGTAACTTTTGCTGCTGCAAATCGCGATTTTACTGGTGGCAAAAGTTGGTAATCTATTAGATATCTATAGATCATTTTCCCAGCAAAAGCGTCCGTTGTCCATATGCACGTTGATTTATCCGGGGGCAAAGAATCAATCCCACCCTTTCCTGAAACAAATCCAATCGTTCTCCACACTAGCAGGGCAAATCCAAATTCTTTGTTGCACTAATTTCATCTAATTTCATCAGTTCTAGTTACTCAAATCCCATTTGTTGATAAGTAAATCACCATTTGAGGTGCAGGAATCCACATTTTTTGGTGGCTAAATCCCCAGATGTTATTACCCTCTCGTAAACATACAAAAAGTATGGAAAACCAACTATTTCTATTGGCCATCTATACCATAGCAAACTGTTAAATCCCCAGATGTATTAGTTCATAGCACGTCATCGGCCTCCACCATCCGAACTTCTTTGATCAAGGCATCCACCACCAACTGAGAGCGGCCGCAGCCCAGCGGTGGAAAGTTTGGATGAAAATCCACTAGTTGTAGATCATGGGTCATTAAATGTCCCCATTGAACATCACCCAACCATTAGGTATATGGTCTATTAGAGTCTATAATGGCTACTATAAGGTGATGTCCAATATTCCCAAAATGGGACAGTTACCAACCCCTGTAGATGATTTTCCTAAGAAACCCATTTCATGTTTTTCCACATCTATCTTAGTTTGCCCTAGGGTAAGTGGTGAATCGTTTATCCATAAAAGATAGATGGGTTGAACACCATAAATAATCAAAGTTTGCCCCATTCATTAGCTTTTCCCATTTATAATCAAAGTTCGTTTATCCATAAATGGGAAAAGCTCATGAATGGGGATGTACTTGCGATCGGCTGCACCACTTGCGAAGTGGGATGATCTTAGCGGTAGTCAACTGTTAGATGGGTTGAAGCCAAGTTGCAATTTTTAGACTAGGTTACCCTCTGGTAACTTAACATAGCTATTGAAAACGGCAATTTATAGTTGATTTACCCACTAAAAATGGTGATTTTTAACAGCTATGTTAGTTTACCAGAGGGTAACTGTTGGGCTGCACAGGGTGAATATATCTATAGTTAGATGGGTTTATATATCCAACTCATTCCTAGGGGGCATCCAAATGGTATAAGTCTGAAAAGTGGAATTTGTATCATGAACAATGATGGTGAATTTAATTACATGGCTTCAGTTCAGTTCATCTTGGAACCTGCTATTTCCGCAGCATCGAAGCCATCTCAGCCTTGCTGTAGCACCATCAGTGAGGTTCAAGGCCTCCGCATGCGGCACCTCATGCTCCGGTGGCACTTCTCAACGCCGTCAGGCAAGAAGTCTCCGTTGGAGAACACCCAGTGACGACCAGGCGCCCGCTTCTTCGTCCCACGGACGAAGGGCCGGCTTGGATGGCGCACTCGGACTGTGTCCGACTTGTACGTGCCCAGATGTTGGATGGTGCGATCAAAGGTAATCCAAGGTATAGTTCTGGGGGTAATTTCTATCCACCACAAACATGTTGACCCTGCTTGCGCATCCCACTTGGCCAATTCAGATTTAGTTTCCCAACTGGGATTATATATCCCATTCAAAAAAAGAGAAAACCTAAACTATGCTGCTGCTAATCGCTGCGAGCCAGTTGATGAAAGACATCATTTAGAAACATATAGGAACCTCATTAAATCTAATCAACATGTATTCACCAGATTCGGAATGAAGGTTTTCCAAAACCATTCATTTTAATAGATTTTTCCAGTATAAAGCCTCCATTTTGGAGATCCTCCATGTATGGAACCCCCCAAAGAAGTGAACGAAGACATCTTCAGATGGGATTTCCAATCAACACCAATCCCCACCTGAAAGCTCTTGGGCGAAATCTGTCGCCCGTTCTTCCTCAAGACTTGAAGCCAACCGCTGGCTCGCGTGACATCTACGTCCGCACAAGCCTTGGAGCGGGTGGTTTTTTTTGGGGTTCGTGACGCTGTGATCAAACGTGACAGTGAAACATCCCCATATTTAACGTGCAAATCATCTATCTGGGCAAATGCTATTCCCTCGTTTCATATCACTTTGGGAGATTTTTTTGGGTTGGTCGTTCAGACTTCGGTTGCGATTTGAATGACTGGCGGTAAATTGTCCAAGAGTGCCTGCTGCCGTCCTCGGCCCGATACAAGTGGCAATACTGTACAACCTCACAAAGCCCAAAACCATCCTAGAGAGGAGGAATGGAAACTAATGGGAACATCACCATTTTGAATGGGAATGGACGGAATGGACATTGTGAATGGAGGTCTGAGAGTGCATCTTCCAAACCACAATTGAACACAAATGCAAATAACTCCCAATAATCATTGGATTGGATTGGTTTAAGGGAAAGTTTACAGGAAAACCCCCCTGCCATGATTTCTCATATGAGTCAAGACAGCAAATATATCGGTCAATATTCGCATAACATGATATTTTTCTGTTGATGAATCTCCCATAGTTTTCCCAAAAAGAAACTCACATAGAAACTCCCAGCTTTCTACACTTTTCATCAGATAGTAAATTAACAGTTCGACCCTGCCAGTTGTCAGGATTGGAAGACGAGTTTCCACTATATTTTTTGTCATTTTCAGGGTCGAACTGTTAATTTACCAGAGGGTAAATCATCCATAACTATGGAACATCATCATTTTTTATAGGTAAATGAACTATTTCTATGGCCATGTTCATCCATTGTCAATCATTTACTGGTGAACTCCCACATTTCTGGTTCCGAGATACTGCGATCAGGCTCTGGGTGGAAGGTGTCGACAATTCATGCCTTGCACGTCCGCTTCCCGCCCAAAAGTTGCGTTGGCTCATTTGCTGAAGGAAAACGGGTGAGTTTTTGATGGGGATTCAGCAACAAAAGAGCGAATATCATGAACTATCATCAAGTACCCTCTGGTAAACGTTTACATAACTGTGGAAAATCACCATGCTATTAATGGGTAAATCCACTATTTCGACTGGGCCATGTTCAATGGCTATGTAAACATTTACCAGAGGGCAACTTAGCTAACTTGCTCAAGATCACCGAAGATAACAAAGTCTTCCGAATCCCCCCATTTCAGCATTAGACATCTGGAAGACCATTGGTGCGACGCTCATCGAATCCAGGATACAGATACAAGGTGAGGCCCCCCAGATATGCTTGTTGGTTCAAACAGGCCCATGAAAGCTATGGCTCTATTCCCCATAGATCAATTTTAATTAAGGGAAAATTTGCAAGAAACCCCCATATTTCATGGAACATCTATGGTTTCCGGTTAAGATTTTCCCTTGAAAAAAACCATAAAAGTCCAACAGTCAACCAAGTTATGTGCGTCAACTTAACTGTCGTTTGGGGGCCTCACCCTTTATGGATTTGTCAATGGGGTGCCCCCAATTCCAACGGGTTATCCGCCATTTTCAGACATACCCATGTGGATCTGTCGATGGGGATATTTTTTGGTGGAAAAAAAAGGATATACAAAGCCATATACCCTCTGGTAAACGTTTACATAACTATGGAACATCACAACTTTAACGGGTAAATCAACTATTTCTATGGGCCATGGCTTCAATAGCTATGTAAACGTTTACCAGGCCGGATAACCAATTTGATATGATATTTGGCTTGGTGCCCATCAACTACTGTTCAACCACCTGTGTCGGGATGTGTCTCAGCCTAAGGCGCTTTGGCCAACACCTCATGCATATTTGATCGGATATTCTGTGATATATGTTATATCCATGAGACATTTAATATATTTCTTGTATATGATATGCATTGTTATATCCATTCAAATCATGATATATCAAAATACATATTGCTATATCATTGATTGTCTATGGATATAAAACTAAAGAAATGGAGGTTTCCAATTCATTAGACCATGTCAATATTGAACCCATGGTGACTTGTTGATCCACCATTTTAAGAACCCCCAAATGATGTTATATTATGTTCCTAAGTCACCATTTTAAACAGCTAGCTTAATGATCACATGTTGTATATCATATGTTATATCCATTGGATATTTGCTATATACATATGATACGTATTGTTTTATATCCATCTATAATATTTACCATCTGGTTATTTAACATAGCTATGGAAAATTCATTCTAAATGGAGGTTTATAGCTGGAAAAATCATCTATAAATGGGCCATCTATACCATGGCTATGTTAAATAACCAGAGGGTATATGTTAATGGTCAACGATCCAACAAAAACATCTGATTTCCGAGTCGATTTCCGAGCTCCCAGCCTCGCCAGTCGTAGAAATTCCTTTTCCGCACAGTGGAACTCTGCTTCACGCAGCTGACGCACGACGCGCGCCACCTGGCCATGAAAAAGCATGGCGTCGCATGGTGTAGCTGGCTTGGTCCAACTTTTTTACGGAGCCGAAACCGCCCAAAACCTACAGATTTAACCATAGATTGATTTAACCATAGGATTTAAGATGATTAAAGATGATTTACCATTTAACCAATCAAAAATAGGGATTTAAGCATCGATTTAAGCATAGACAATTGACAATCGAGATTCAACCCCCTCTGAAAAACGGGATTTAAGCATCGGAAATAGGGGGAAAAAACAATCAAAATACTGGGATGTAAGCATTATGTGGTCTGGATTCAACAATCTGAAAGTTGTGGGTCTATACGAAAATAGGGGATTGCTGCGAACGATTTGTTCTTATCATAGCACAAGATATGTTCTCAGCCATCATTTTTTGGATAATGATTGTATTTTCAGACAAAACCATATACCTAGTTAACCAACCTAAAATGGGATAAGCACCATATTGGCTAATTATATAGCTTTTTCATGTTTTTTTCCAGAAAAGGGCATGTCCATGTGGGCTTTAACCATCAGCGACTGGACTAGGACTGTGCCATCCAAGGGACCTGGAGGATAGACCTTGGAGACGATCGGACTACCCGGCCTGGTAAACATTTACAAAAAGCGATAGAAAATCATCATTTTGAATAGGTAAATCAACTATTTCTATGTGGTATTTTCTATAGCAAACTGTTAGTCACTACCAGGCCGGGTAGTTGCTTGCAATATCTCCAGACTTGTCGGTTAGACAAATCTCCACCTTCGGGGATCTGAAACCAGCGACCGACCGTTTTTTTTTCATCGTTGGGGATCATCAAACAACATATTTCAGCTGAAAACAACAGATCCCTGGAACCACCAACCAGTTTTACTGGCGATGCATCCTCATCCTCCCATTTTTGCTACAGTCTTGCTTACTTTGAAATCTGATTTTCATTGCTTCAATGCCCAACAAATCACGATCGTTGCAAATCAGATCTTGAGTTTACCATGATTTTTACCATAGTTGCTATAGCTTGTAATTTTTCCATGTTTTGCAGATCTATTTTTGCAGTTTTTTGCCCATAGGGACCCAGCATTTTCGCCCCATCAGCCCATGATTTTTGCCTGCGCCTCTTCATCTGGCAAGCACCTGGTGATGTCACGCCGGGATGCTGTTAAGCGGATTTAAGCCATTTCTATCTGGTTGCTAAAAAAAATGGTATAAATATGGTCTATGGTGATTTTTTTTGCTCTTTTGATGCTTATAACATCTTATAACATATCAACACTACCTATTGGGCTGAGATTTCACCCAGTTAATGGGATATAGGTGCTATGGCAATGGGGATATCCTGAAAATAACGAACTCCATATGAGATATAATGGGGATATACTGGTTGATATGACAGATTGCTTCAGATTGGTGAATTTTGCTGGATCTATGGTGGTTAGAACTTATAACATCTTATAACTATTGGGGGTGGGATTGAATCAATAACCCATAAATTTCCATAAGGACATTACCGGGAACCATGGTTTTTAACCGTCAACTATTTGGGGTTTCCTGCAGAATTTCCCATCATCTGCTTCCGGGAAATCAATTTGGGAAGATAGAACCTGATCATATGAGAAAAAACAATCTGGTCACTTTTCCGGATTACATATTCACCCCGCTTCGCGTGGGGTGGCCGCCCACACCGCTAGTTTATTTCGGTCCGTGAGAGGGGCTAAGGGTGGTTTTCCCCCGTGGGGGCTCCCCAAGCTAAGAATTTTCACTTTCCCCCCCCGTGGGGGCTCCCCACTGCTAGGGAATTTTCACTTTTCCCCCCCATGGGGGCTCCCCAAGCTAGGGAATTTTCACTTTTCCCCCCCGTGGGGGCTCCCCAAGCTAGGGAATTTTCACTTTCCCCCCCCGTGGGGGCTCCCCAAGCTAGGGAATTTTCACTTTTCCCCCCCGTGGGGGCTCCCCAAGCTAGGGAATTTTCACTTTCCCCCCCCGTGGGGGCTTCCCAAGCTAGGGAATTTTCACTTTTCCCTCCCTTGGAGGCTCTCCAAGCTGCGGAATTTCAAATAGCTAGACAACGACGCCTAGATAGTCCCCCAAATCCCGTGTTCTTTGAATGTGTTTCCATGTTTTTGCAATGGTTTCCTTCAAAGCACGGTACTTTACACTTTTGTCGCCATAAAACCGGTCGAAAACATCATGTTCGACAATGCTTCCAATTCCCTTATCTCCCCAACCGTTGAAAATACCGCTATTTACAGTGTTTTCTTCAATTTTTCCATGTGCCAATGCCGGTAGCCAACTCCAACATATATATAAGAAATCCTTCCAAAACATTGTTTTTGACAGTGTTTTTCCAATGTTTCCAGTCAAACAGACGGTAATTTACACGTTTTTTGCCATAAAGGCAGTAAATCCTTCCAAAACATTGCTTTTGACAGTGTTTTTGTAATGTTTCCAGTCAAGCATACGGTAATTTACACGTTTTTTGCTATAACGTCAGTCCAAAACACTTGTTTTTGCAGTGTTTTCAATGCTCTGGCATCCAAAAACCCTGCAAAATCTTGCTATGTACAATGTTTTTTCATTTTTGGCCGTTTTTCCATTGCCGGAAAGCTACCAAAATGACCCAAAATTCCATTTCAATACCCTCTTGCGCTCAGACACCCAAAAATCCTCGAAAAATGTCGAAAACACCACCGTATTCTGGTCTCGGTGCGAAACCGTTTTTGGCCCCCCCCAGCTAAAGCTGATATAGCGACTGCTATATTAACAAATGTCATTGAGCATTTTAGTGTTGCTGTTGCCCCCCAATAAGCACGCCTTCACCGCCAAAGCGGTGTGGGCGGATTTTAAATGTCAGTTGTTTTGGACTTTGCATGCTGTGGCTGGTTTGTCCAAGAATGCACTTTATTCATCAAGATCTCACCCGTCAAAACAGGATTTATCCCAAACTATGGCCATAACCTGGAAAGAAATGATCCTAGAACTTTGGAATTTAGGGCGTTACCAGCTTACTTAAAAAAAAGGCTTGTCTAAAAATAGGGATTCTCACGATCTTCACTCATTTTTCAGCCATTTGGGGGATCCACCATTGACGATGGCCCATGTGACTAGGGGAGCCATCTGGATGTATCACCAACCAGGGGAATGGCCGTGTAGGTACTTAGTACTTAATATGCATAGACACATGTATATGCAGGCCGGAATCACCACTGTTTGGTTTCATAATGTTTCATCAATGCGAAGACAAACCATTTCACTAGTGGTTTTGTCAATGAATCATGCAAACTGCTAGCACCTGTTTTCAAACAGTTGAACAATATGGCGTTTTTCAAAAGGAACTAACTCCGGTGGAAGCAAGACAAAAGTCGGATGTTTTGATTTGAGTAGACATTGGATATAAGCACGAATGCAATCCGAAGCGGTGCATGAGTAATCCTCTAACATCGCATGGCCATTATGATGTTGAGACCTGCAATTGGGCTGGGTGCACTGGCAGCTCTTGAAACGCCGACAAACCGTCCTGATCACGAACGGCATCGCCACGAAAAACTATTCGAACTGCTTTGATTTTCCAATCGGGGAGTCTTGTTGATCATGAAGTTGCTGAAGAGCCCTCCTGGAACAGCGATTGGTGCTCTTGGTCCAGGAAGTTGATGAGTCTTGCAGGGCCGAAGCATCTCCCAGCTGTTGTGGGCCGACGCCCAGCACCATGTTCATCACTCAGGATGTCCTTGCAGCTCTTGAGAAGGGGTGAAGTTGGCATGAGTGACCCACTTTGTCATGGGGATACATCAAGCTGAGCTCCCACTCTACCAACTACTTGTTGGGTTTTGGACGTAAATCCTACTATTTTCATGGCTAAGATGAAGTACGTTGTAAACATGGAATTCTTGCACCAAACTTTACCGACAGATTACCCATTCGCTAGAATCTAAATCTTTACTACATAATTTTGACACGTTGCTGTTTTTTTTCCCAAGGTTCATGCTGACCAAGTTTCACTTGAAACAAAATCAATCTCAGCATTTTGTCCTACTCGTCCCTTGTTTTTCAACCTGATCATGTTTCTGGTTGGTGGTATACCTACCCCTCTGAAAAATGATGGAGTTCGTCAGTTGGGATGATGATTATTCCCAACTGAATGGAAAGTCATAATCCATTCATGTTCCAAACCATCAACCAGTTACCCTCTGGTTATGTCAAAATAGCTATTGAAAATGGCCATAGAAATAGTTGAATTACCCATCAAAAGTGGTGAATTTTCCCATTGAAAATGGTGACTTGCCCATTCTCCCTGCTCTTCCCGACGGTTTTCAAACCCACCTGGATGAACCCAACGGGGCGGCCTTCGATGGCGTCGCCTGATGCACAACACCGATGGACCCGGGACAACCGTAGTTTCAGCGGCGAACTTAAACCCTGACATGTGACCTTTGTAAGTTTCTATGTATATGGATGCATCTATATATATATATATATACTGGTTGGTGGTATACCTACCCCTCCGAAAAATGTGAAAGTCAATGGGAAGGATGACATCCCACATATTATGTAAAAACCAAAAATGTTCCAAACCTTCAACCAGATATAATACATGTATATTAACACATTTTAACCAATATAATCAATATATCAATATGATACTTGGCATTATTTCGATGGCTGGGCATTTAATGACATTCAATGGTGGAAACAATGATAAATCACTCGATTTGGGGGTAGCTATTTTCAGGCAAACCAATACAACAACCACCCATCTGAACAATATGTTCGTCATTTAGCCCATGCATAGTCTAGCTGGGGAAATTCCGTATACAAGTGGGTATTCCACATGGTTATTATCCACTTAACGCCTTGGATGCACTCCCACGTAGTAGCCTAGTTCCCAACATGGGAGGTACCCAAACAAATGCGATTCAACAGCAGTATTGTACTCTACTGAAAAACAGATGATTTGTGGGTAGCCCTATTTTTGGACAAACCCTTTGAGAAGAAAGCCCCATGTAGTTGAAACATGCTGAAACTAGCAACAAGTTCATGCAAAGCACGAGGTTCATAGACCCTCACTGGGTTTATCTATTGTAAGTTGAGGCGTCCATTGTTTCTGTCATGTTTGGAGCTTCTGCGAAAGGACAAAACTGGGCATCCCCAGCAAGTTGGATTCTTTGGAGCGTGAGACATAAAACTTTCATGTTCAGACACACCCAAATAATTTGTTTTTACTTGGTCAAATATAGTATAGATACATATTATACATATTATATACCTATTATACATTTTATATACATTATATATAAATTTATATCGCGAACGGCTTCTGAGTGCATCGGGCACAGCTGCTGCAGTGCCGCGCTGCACGAGTCTCTGGTCTCAACAAGGCTTTGCCACGTCTGCTGCCTTGCGCAACATCCGTGGGAAGAAACTATTTGTTAAATTGCAAATCTCTGTATGAATTGCAGCAGGGATTGACAGAATCAAACCGTCCACAGGAATAGCGATTCCAGCCACTTGACGATTCAAACCAAAACACAAATAATTGTCCAATCCCAGCAGGCGAAGGCCTGATTTGAAACTCTGTCTGACCTTCAAAGTCAGAGAAGCAAGTGTTGGGCGCAAAAGCATTTCAAAAGGAGATTTGTAAATCCATTGACCGCTAGTAGTTTGCTCAACTGGAAACTGTACGTTGAGTTTGTGTACAGACCACAGCGTCAATTCAACGAAACTAATTGCAACAAAATTGGCTTGCATGGGCTCTTCAGCGATGCATTTGCTGAAAAGGGTCAAAACAAATTCAACAGGCTGTGCAAGGCTCTCAGAGTTCAGGCTCAACTGATTTTGCCAGTTCACTGGCAAAGTGTCTCCCAGCGTCTCGTTGAAGACTTTCTGAACCAACACATCAGGCTCATCTGTGAGATCGATGATCTCCTGCTCCTCTTTTGTGGTATTGGCAACTTGAAGGTAAAAGTGTCGCAAGGCCTGCAGTCGCTTTCTCCACAACTGGTAGAACTCCTCCGCCGTCTGGCACAGCTGGGTGAACGCTAGCCCTCTGTTTCGGTTTGTGTTCACCGCATGCTGGTCAGCTATCTCATTCCAGACTGCGAGGTACTCCTCTGTTGGGTTTTCGCACAAAAGGTCATCTATGTGAGATGGTGTCCAGCGCACTTCAACTTGGCCGTTGCGCGTCTGCGCCAAAATGGTCATCATTCTGGTCCAGAGATCCGAATTCTCACCATCCCAGTGTTCAGCTGGATCATGTAAGGCTTGGCACACTCGTCTGCAGGTGTTCGCAGAGTCAGTCCAAATCGTCACGTCCGCATCGAACTTGACTGCAAAAGCAATGGCAGAGATGCATGCCCATAGTTCAGCACGGCCAATGGTTTGCTGCAGTCCCGGCACGCATCCATGACTAATTGTTTGACCCGTAGTGGAGTTAACAACAGCCCAAGAAGCTCTACTAGTGATAGAAACAACCCCTTTGAAACAAGAACCATCAGTGAAAACATGATTTCGGACCCCAGTCCTCGGCAAGCTCAAAAAAGATTCGCTCGAATCAGGGATCTCAATGAAATACTTTTTCAGTGGCAGTACATAGCTCGATCGCGGCACCAAGAGATGTAGTGCCAGGCATTGCGGCGCATTGTCAACCCAGTCAAAGCTATCACCAGTCTCCGCACGCTGTGATGCGAATCTAGGGCAGCGCAACCAGTGTTGTTGTGTGTCCGGCAAAAGGCAGCATTGGCAAATTGGCTGCTTGGTTTTGTCATACTTTGCATGTTGCCATGATGAAGTGAATGCCCCAGTTTGCAACGCTCGCACTCTCGCAAGGTCAAGAGCAGTTTGTTTTTCATGATCCAAAAGCGTCAATTCCAGATCGATCCCCTCTAAATCAGCCATGGTTTTGTGCTTGACTCCAGCTGCAACATGTTGGAACCATGCTTCAAGTAAAAGTCGGTGTAGCGCACCTTTGTCAAGTGCCAGCATGTCGAAAGTGAAGCCATCATGGTCTTGAAAAAGAGGAGGTGACAGAATCTGCCATCCAATGGTGTTCAGCATCATGACCAATTTGGAAAACGGACCATCTCTCAAAACACCATTAAATCTGTCCATGAAAATGCGCCAAAAAGTCAGCAAATCAGGGCTTTTCCGGCAAAGCCGCCTGAAATCAAAAATCACCTGTTTCAACTGGTAAAACCCAGGGTCGGCATTATGAGGGCATGCCAGAGAAAGTCGAAGCATGGGATTTGATCCAGCAAGTTGAAGCCCCAAATGCCTAACTGCTTGTGTCCGCAACTTGTGAATGTGCCGTTCAGCTGCGGTGCAACTCAGTGCGCCGTGCAGCGCTTTTGCCCAGAAAACCATCGGCACCGCGTGGAGCTTTTGAGCTATGGGTGCTCTTGATCTTCTCAACTGTTGCCACTTGTCCTGGAGGTTGGCTCCTCTGTTGACAAAGAAGCGTACTCTGTGCGCAGCAGTGAAAGAAAGTGCGCCTCCAAGTTCGCTGAAGTCTTGCACAACACGGATCCCCAGTTGGCTGAGTTGGAGTCTAATTTCAGCTGTGGTGCCCCAGGCATAGGTCTTGTCCAAGTCCAAGCTGAGCCCCCACATTGTCAGAAAGGCTCTTAGCGTAAAAAATGCCCATGCCACAAGATGCGCTTGTCGCGCCAACATTGAGATGTTGTCGACAAATGACAGGTGTCTGACTTGAGGGGCATATTGGTATTGATATACCTGGTACCCCCAGTCTATCAACGCCATAGCCAGCACACTGAGAGGGCATCCTTCTGCATATCCTTGAGTGGAGCGCATAGGGCCACTGACTTGGTTGCAGACCATGAATCTGCGTGTAAATCGCGACGCAAACTCTTTCCAAGGCCAGAGCAGCCCATCAGGTATCCCCAGCGCTTCGGCCAAAAACCAAAGTGGCCTGCGCTGGATGCAGTTAAATGCCTTCACAAAGTCCGTGCCAATGCCAGCCATAGGCAATTCCGACTGGAGTGAGGTTTCCACAGCCGCTTGTATCTGCATCCATGTCTGGGCTGGTTCTCTGGACGGCAAGAACCCATGTGCATCTGCATGGATGAAAGGCTCGAGTTGTTGCAGCATCTGCCGTGATCGCAGGGACGCCCAGCAACGGTAGATGATGGAAAGCAAAACAATTGGCCTAAACTCATTGGGCCGATGGGCCCCGTCACATTTGGCTATTGCAATGACCAGCCCTTCAAGCAGTTGGTCCGGCCAAGTCATCTGTCGATTCTCAATGGCCGTGAGTAGCCGCAAAAGTTGATTTGTGTGGGGTCTGGACATGTTGAGGAGGTCCAGTCTGGCCCATCCGTCAGCTCCTCTTGCCGCCTGTGGTTTGAATCTCTTGAGTGCTTCTCGCCACATTTCCACAGTCAACGTCGGCAAGGTCAATGGTATTTTGGGCATGTATGCCTTGACAAAGTTGATCATTCTGCTCCAGGTGTCAGCTTGTTGAAGCTCTTCGCGATTCCATCTTGGTTGCCAAAAGTCCATGAGGCTTTGGTGAACCTGGTCTGTGGTGACCGTGTGGTAGTGAAAGTCAATGTGGTCACCAGGAGCAACTTCTGGAAGGAAATCCAAAATCAGGAGCTCTTCAATGGAGCCATGCACAGCAAGTGACTGCCCTTGGAAAAACCATTGGCCATCTTCATGGCTCGGCACGGGCTGTGTAAAAAGAATCCCCTTGGTGTCAGCCTTGACGGCCGCAACTTCATAGGACCGAGTGTCCCAAAAAGAATCAACTTGATCAGGTCTTGGCTTTCTAAGGTCGTGGAACAAAGCCTTCATCGTTTTGTCGTACTTGGCTTGCAAGACCTGTTGTCGTTGGCGTAGGTGCCATTGTTCAAAAGAACGAAAAACATGGTGAAAAGCCTGGTAAATGAGGACCGCTTGGTGTGCTCCTGGAGGTTGCTCGGGCAAAGGGCCCAACCCCATGGCAAACTCTTGAGAGAGCCACCAATCACTAAATGACCCATTGAAGCCCTTGGCTCTTTTGATCGCTGTCCAGAGCTCGATTCTGTATTGTACAGCTTCATGATGCAAGTGGCCAGCGCAGCTGGCATGTCTAAATGACTGGATTCGGCGCAGCTGCTTGAACCACAAGATCACCGCTTTGCCAACTTTGTCATCAACCAGTTTGGCTTCGCCCGGTCTGCTTGCCCGACAGGTCAAAGGCGTAGTTGTTTGTCGTGCTGGTTGAAGTCGCTGAGCACGCCCACAGTGCGCAGACGAAAGTTTGGCCTCGTGTAGGTCTGGAACATATCCTGTCAAGGATGTCTCAAAGGATATTGCGAGCTCTTTCATGGCCAGCGTTGGGTCAGTGGGAACTGGTAAATCCAGGCTTTCACAATGTTGATGCCATTCTGCAATGGGAACTTGTTGCCATGGCACCTCACGTGGCCTAGGCCACGTACGCATGACATGTGGAAGCACTTCAACTTGGAGCTGCACATAGACCGAGGAGTGGTCATGGAAGACATCGTTGACACCCACCTTTTGGCATAGTGCTGCCGCCATCGGTGACATCCAAAGGAGGTCACGTTCGGTTGCTCCTTTACAAGTTGGTGCAACGGGTTGATGCCATCGATGGTTGGCATAGTCTTGTGCAGAGCAAAATCCATAGGCTCTCCAAACGTCAAAACATGGCAGCTCATGGGGGCTGTAGTTGAAGTCACCATTGATGATAATGATGCCCTGGTATCCCACCACAAACTCTTTGGTGATGTACTCCAGGAGGGAATTTGTCAACTCAGCAGCTTTGGGCCATGTGGGACCCCGTGGCAAACCATAAATAGTGACCACAGTGATCACGTGGTGTCCGACAAAGTGTTGTGTCGCAAGGACTCGGCCAGATGCCCAAAAATCGTCCGGCCAGGGAACTTGAAGAACTTTTGAGCTGTGGTCACTAGTGCAAGCGACCCCGGTCCATGTTCCTGCCCAACTGGACCTCGCTCGAAGGGCTGCTGGTGCCCCAAAATGAACCCGCAAGTGTCTGCCTTCATTCGCTGCATGGAACTTGAGGGCTTTGGCTGCAGAGATCTGGGTGACCTTGGAGAGATGCGTCTCGGAATAGCTCCAAATCCCACTTCCCTGTTCCACTGCCAGCTGCTCTTTGTTGCGCAACCCTCCGGGGTTCGTAGTGCCAATGGTGAGGAACTCCAAAGGCCCTGGGTGATTTGCCTCACCGATTCGCTGCCCATTAAGCCCAAGGCAGCCAGTGCTGTTAACAGCCGTGTAGCCGCTGTAGGCTGCTTCAGTTGAATTGGCCCTCGCAGTAGTTGTGGAACTGGATGCGCAGTGCACCATGCTGAAGGGCATCAAGAACATGAAGAAAAGAAAGCGGCAAAAGCCAGCAAGAGGTTGTGGACAATGCTTTCGAGAGTTCAGGTGTTGTCGGTGTCCATTCGACGACACCACTCCTCCTAGTCATTCGCTTCTATGCTTCTTGGCAAACATGGCCTCCAACTTGTCGAATCTGGCCGCAAAGTCGGCTGTCATCTCGGTTTGGTGGCTTGCCAAGGTTTTCTGCAATGTTTGGCCAAGGTTATCCGAGACATTCTTGATCTCATGATGCAGGCCCTGGAGGTCTTGCTGATGGGTGCTGAGGGTGTAGTTGATCGTCTGAATGGCATTCTCGGTGGCCGTTGAAGCTTGGCCGACTTGGTTGAACCACTGGGTGAACTGCGTCTGCTGCGCTTGAATCTCGCCAAGAGTAGATTCAATCTTGGCGAATCGTTGTTCAGTGGCTTCTTCGTTTGGGGCCGACATGTGAGCATCTTGATTGGACTTGTAATCGTCAAGCTCTTTGCGCATGGATGTTTGAAGTTCATCCCTGAGTTGACTGGTAAGCTCTGCAAGATGGCTTTTGCCAGCTGATTGTTTGCCTGTGGCAGCGTCACTTGAAGTTGGTTTCCAAGAATTCCATGGGTCCATGGCAGCATCTTGCCAAGGGTCTGCTGGTGTCGAGCCATGAGCAGATGTATTGGCCTCCGTACGCAGGTGCTTCTGGGTCTTGGAAGAAGCCAAGAAAGTCAAAGGCTTGGAAGCTGATTGAGGTTTGGTGGTTTCCGTGATCAGAACCTCCTTGCCAAAGCTAGAGAAGACTTGCACTGGAGGTGCATTCGTGGAGCCCACAGTCCATGAGATGCCATCTTGTTGTCCTCGTCCAGGCTGGAGAGGCTTGGCTACCCACTTGAGGTCATTCAGGATCTTGATCAATCCAGCTCGCTGCAGTCCATGTGGGAGAGGAAAGAGCTGGAACGTTCTCTGCACTCTGGTCGCAATGAAGGTGGCATCTGGCTTAAGGAATTTGAAAGCAGCTTCCTCATCCGCGGCTTCGACACGAAGTCCATATTTCTGCCGCAGGCGCACAAGTCCAAGCGCCTTGATGCAGGTCTTGTAGGAATGCTGAGCTTCAGACAAAGTGTGAGCCTGCAGCCAAATGACCCTGTATCGGTCATCAGGGGCTCGGTCTTGACGAGGGTCAAAGTAGATGCCCTGCACATTCGATTGGAGGAGGCCTTTGAGGACTGATTCAGGGACCCTGATGTACACCGAGAAATAGGTGGCTTCATCAGCCGGTGCTCTGCCACCTCCGTTTTTCCCGAATGATCTTCCCCAGACTTCCATGATGATGGATTCCAAATGTTCTCCAATCGCTTGATGAGACTTGGGGCAGTCAGGGCCGCATCCTTCACCAGCACATAACTGTAGTTGGGGAACATTCTGGCAAAGAAGTCTGACCGGTGATTTGGTCAAATCCTGCCAGTGTGCTTGGAGTTCATCTCGGTATACATGGGTTCTGAGGACCGCCGTGTTGATGATGTCAATCTGCGTGTTGGCTCCAACAACATGACGGTTGATCTTCTTGTCCCCAAGGTTCTTGAGGCAGCCAAAGATGAGCACCGGTTCTCCTGTTCCTTTGTATGTTGCCGGAAAGGAGAGCTTGGTCATGTTGAACTTCAGCAGTTGTTCATCTGGGATCTCTTCCGTCAGCAGGATGGCGAGAGCCGAAGTGCTGATGGAATCATCATGTTGGAGCCAATGGAGACTCTGCTGACTGGTTGCAATTGCGATCCCATGCGCTTCAACTTGAAGATCTTGCAGTTGGAGCTGAGGAACAAGTTCTCCATCTTCGTCTTTGAAGTGCCCAGGTTGGAGTTGTAGTGCGGTTGGGTCAATCTGGGGAGTTGTGTCCTGGATCCTGTCAATCTTCTTCTTCTTCTTGTGGTCAGAGACACCAGCTCCGTATTTCAAAACCGCAGTCTTCTCCGCGTGGCGTGCCAGCTCGTCAGGGAGAACAAGTCGGATGGTGATGCCCGGCTTGTTGGCTGCCAGTTTAAGGTAGGTCCAACTGTTTTTGGCTACAAAGGCTGCCACTATGGTTGCCGCCCCAAGCTTCTGCAGGACGAATCGTGCTCGTTCGTCAGCTTTAGCATCAGGTACTCCATGATCTTGGAGCAACTGTTTGAGCTTGTGGAATTGTTCCCGTGAAAGCTCAGTGATGCCCTGTGCAAAGATACTACCTTGAAGGGTAGGTTGTGCCAAAATCCAATCATGAATGATCTTGACGGCTTGTGGAGGAACCATAAGTCCAGGGTTCAGGATGTGGAAAAGGTGCATCAGGGCCACCGTGCCACAAGTATGAGCTTCAACTTGGGCTGTTATGCTCAGCGAAAGTGGAGGGCAAAAATCCAAACCCAACACCTTCGAGATTGCTGTGGCCAGTTGAGTTGCGTCATGGAGACAATTCGTGTGGAGGCCATCATAATGGAACCATCTAATGCCAACTTGAGTCCAGCAACCCCAGAGCAAAGTCCAATGCCCATGAGCCTCAAAAATGCAAGCAATGTGTCCTGAGGAGTGTTCAAAGTCCAATTTCAGCTGCCGGACATGAGTTGGCGAGAGCCAGTCTCGGAGCAGGGCTGAGGCAAATGCAGGATGGATTGCAAGCGCTGCTGATGCAAGGACAGGTGATTCATGAAGAAGCGCAAGAAGGCTCTTCCAGATTTGCCCATCGTGTAGACCTCTCTTCTCGTCCAATTTGGACCCATTGGCTCTTCGAAAAAATCCAGGCATCAAAGTCCAAGGTGCCTCATCGAGTGTCTTGACAGCGATTGGGTGCCAGATCCTGAGGTCGACCGGCAAGATGCGACCCTTCATGTCAATGACCTTGCGGATCAGTGGGAGTTGCATTTCTACCAGGATTTCAAAGAGAAAGCTGCCAGGAGAGGTAAGATGAACTTGTAGTTGGTGGCCATGTTGCACCGCAATGACTACTGGTTCAGCAGGTTGTACACGTCCAGTGTCTCCTTCCTGACTCTTCAATTGAAGTCCAGATTGGAGGTATTCCAGGAGGATTGCATCACATCTGAGGCGCTGGTCAGCATGCCAAAGAGCACAACTTTGATTCCAGCCAATTGAAATGCGCTCTGCTCGCAACAGTGTTCTGACTGCTGCACTGTCAGGTCCCAGTGGAAGAGATAGATATTCTCCATTGGCATTGATCTCCAGGGTGCGAGGGATAGAGACTGAGGTGCCAAAGTCAAAGTTGATCTGCGCCAAGAGTTCCCTGAGGTAGGCCCACAGCCAGTCTTCAACGGACGGGCAGGGTCCGTGGCATGTGGTCTTGAAGTGGTTGAGTTTCAAATGACCATAGATCCATATTGTTTGAATTGGTGAGGCCAGCAGGCCCAAAAGGGACAAACTTGTTCTGACATCATGTGGATAGAGAATCGAGTCTGGTACTCCAAGGAGAAGACCAGCCTCTCGGGGGTGCAAATATCTTGGACGTCCAGTTGAACCTGAAGTCACATAGAAACCTCGCAAGCCCCCTTTTTGCAGGGTCAACTCATGAAATGCTTGGTGTCGGCATCCACAAGGGCAGGGCCCAAGTGCATTCGCATATGAATGCAAAATAGTGGATGCAAACCCCTCGATGGTCAGATGTCGGACATCACTGCCAAAACGTGCATCATGAAACATGTTGAACTCATTCTGCGTCAACTGCAAATCTCGTTCCTCTTCATCAGTCCAATGTCCCCATGTCGGGATAATGGTGCCAACATGATCAAATGGTGTTTGCAAAGTCCATGAAGTCATGCCTACTTGGTTCCATGCAGATGGCATCAGAAGAGCCCACCACCTGTGACGCCTACTAGGCCACACATCAGCAAGATCCAGTTCCGTGGTCAAAATTGTCCAACCCATGGCTGCTGCCAGAGTTGCCAAGCCATGCCGGATGTCCTGGTTGTGGCCAGCTGCTGGTGTGCATTCAAGGATCACTGCCTGAGCTTGGATCATAAAGGCAATGTGAAGCCCATGCCAAAGCACTTCTGCACGTGGATCAGCTGTGCCACGACGTTGCCCTTGGACTGAGTGCGGCTGGCATGGGAAGCCCATGAACACCGTTCCTGGCCGCTGGTTGCACGCCTGGTGCACTTGTCTGGCTGCATCCCTGGCTGAGATGTCCAAGTGCAAAATGGTGCCCTTGTGGTTAGCATTGAGATGTGCTATTGCAACATGATTCCAGTCAACCGCAACCATAGGTTCAGCCCCCATGAATTGAGCGCCTAGACTCATGGATCCAGTGCCAGCACATAGGTCGACCACTGCCGTGGATAGGGCATCCCCCATATCTGGAATTTGTTTCCACCAGGTTTCTGGGGTAAAACTGATCACCAAAACGTCTTCAAATTGGTTCACCAAGGCATCATAAACGCTAACCCTGCCCAGAGGCAAGACAGCCCCTTCTGCCAACATAGGTGTGTTTTCAGGCAATCTCTTGCATGAAAAAAGGTTCGCATCAATTTCACTCATCACATGTAGAACACCAGTGAAAAGGTCACCAGGCAAAGGATGTGGAGGACCAAAGAGATGTTGTGCCATGGCGGGTGTACTATCTCCCGATCTTCCGTTGCTAACTGGTTCACCACTGGTAGGGATTCGGACCGAAACCTATTATATATAAATTTAAAAAAATATATATCCCATAACATATCCCCCATTTCGTAAATGAATTTCCCCAAAAGTTCATGTCAGACACCTTGGAGCTTTTCTTCAAGATCTTTGGGCCCGTGGAGAGCAGCAGTGCGCCAGTGGCGAGGCCGCCTCGATGGTCCCTATGACTGGGGATTTCCAATCCATGGAAGTTCCAAAATAGCTGGTTGGTTTATTTCATGGAAAATCCCAATCTAATAGCTGGATGATGATTTAGGGGTACCCCCATTTCAGGAAACCTCCATATTTTATACCCTCTGGTTATTTAACATAGCTATGGAAAATGTCACCCATTCAAAAGTGTGATTTTCCATAGCTATGTTAAATTACCAGAGGGTATATATTTCTATATAGATATATATTTTCACTGTCAGAGTTCTAGCAGTATCCATGGGAAAATGGTATACAATGAATATACATGATATATTGAGAGGATTTGTATGCGGACGTTCGCTACGATATGCTACGATCATTTGAGGGGCCAACATAGCAACGGGGAAATCCCGTTGTTGAATGGTCGGTTGCTTCGTGGGAAATCACCAGAAATCATCTGTGTTTTTTGTCCGTTCACCCAGATTCCATTCCCTGCATCAAAATAGCCAGTTGAAATGTTGGATGTTCATTTCTACCAGGGGATCTGCATCTTAACATCAAAATAGCCTGGAGATATCTATGGATTAGATGGGGATGTGGGGATGGGTCAATGAATAGCCAATCTGGTCAAAATAATACAGTAGATAATGAATAGCCAACTATGGGTCATCTCATAGCTTTTGATCCCCATCTAATGTATTCATTTCTGCCAGGGGTCCCTGAGACGATCAGCAAAGGCACAGAAAAGCACCTCCCACAGACAAGTGGATGGTTCCTGTGGCGGGTGGATCATATTTGATTATATATGAGTTCATATATATATATATATATGATCCTATATGCGTACATTTTAATATAGATCTATATAGTTATGTACTAATCCAAGACTGAATATGGATTTGCCCTAAACTGGGGAAGTTTAAAGGAATTCATAGACATTTCAGTGTGGAACATGATTTCATCAACCGTCACATTTTGCGTATTAGACAACCCCAACTGATGGCTTCTGCCGCAATAAGAACCGGAATCTTGGTTGGGCTAAGGGGTCATATTTCCAAAAGACAGTTGCACACATTCAAGATAATTACCCTCTGGTAAACTAACATAGCTATTGAAAATGGCCATAGAAATACTGGATTTTCCCATTAATAGCATGGTGATTTTCCATAGTTATGTTAAATTACCAGAGGGTAGTCATGAAGGAATCGACATCACGATCGTCCTTATCTTTGGACATTGCCACTGAATAAATCTCTGGACCCAGACATTTTTTGCTTCTGAAACCATCCTGGTGTTGTGGGGCATCACATTTTGACCCATACATAGCCAGTTTACGGGTGCGATAGGATGTCCATGGATGTCCTATTTATGTTTGATCATAGTCAGACCCGAAGTATCTCCAGCATTCTCCAACTATTAATCATGAATCCTGATCGATGAGTCGGGCTTCCAAGAATCTGATGTATAATTATGATGATATCATTCATAATTTGCAGTCATTTGCTTTAAAAACATGGGTTACATCACCGACATACCCCCCATTTTTCAATAACGCAGGGGTGAACATTCGGGCTTCGCCAAACCTTAAGCCCATGAAAAACGACTCACCTCCTGAGTGAAGAGCAAGGCATCTATGATACCTCAGGGCGGCTGAAGAAAGTGGCGAAATCCGCTATGGGGAAAACAAACCTCCGAAAACTAGATGGAACCGCAAAAATTGGGTTTGCAAGAGCATTCCCCGTTCAAAAGGTGCAATTTTCTGTTAGTTTTCCGGGGAAGTACCAAACAACATCAACTTATTTGATTTTCATTATATGGTTTCAGGATTCGTTGCCATCATCCAGATTGTGGTTGCCATCATTTTGTTCATGGTTCATCAAGCACCGGTGCCATGCATATGTTTCTCTTTAAGAAAACCATGGCTTCAGTTTCACCGCTAAGCTAGACCAACACCTAGATATTCACTACACATATGTATACACATACAATAATCCTGCAGTAGATAGAACATAGAAATTTCAAAGAAAACCGCTAAGAATGGGAATCATATGGAAAATTCCACATTTTCTCTACTTTCGGGAACAAGCCCATAGACCTGTCTGCGATCATCCTTGGCAGCTCTGTGGTTGTCTACTCCTCTGCGGTCACCGAACAACTCGTCGCGCTGTGGTCCTCTATGCCACTGCGGCGCTTCTCGGTACATCCCTTCACCGTCGAGGCTCTGCCTCCTCATCCTGCGTTGGAAAAGTTGCCAAATCTGCCGAATCTCATGGCATCCGTCATATTTTTCATCTCAACAGCTGGTCGGCATGGCCGACCCCAAGCGAATGCCTAAGATCAAACAGTTTGGAATTCTGTGTATTATCCTTCACTTGAATCCAAAAAAAAGGCCACAATGGTGCCAAAATCCAGGACACGAGTCAGGACCTGGCCATCTGCACGTGCCTCCGCCGATATCGCAGCCATGTTAATTCATTTGTGGCAAACAAAAGGTACCCTCTGGTGCCATCAGCTCCATGGCTTGCTGGAAAATCCTTTGCTTGATGATTTTTCCAGCTTCGAATCAATACACATCCGTTGGGTTCGATTTCCCAGCCATGTTTGATGACACCGGAGGCTACTTATTTCCTAAAATCATCCAAAAAACAAAGGTCGTAAGTCTCTCAAATGGATTCTCCCTTACTGGTTGGCTGATATTCCCTATGGATTATGATCATCAACAAAAAATATAGGTAGGAAAAAAAACAGTCCTTAACCACCAGGGCATTTTTCATGGCTCAAATTAACCACCATTTAGCATTTTTCCACTGGCGAAAAAATCGCTACTTCCAACCCTTCAACCTGTCGCTGCCGAAAGGCGCAACAAGAGTCCCAGGACAAGTACAGAGCCGCAGAAGACCGCCAGTGACCAGCACACACCCTTCCTGCAGCGCCCGTGCTAAGAAGACAGTAGATCACCTCACAATATTATGATATATAATAATCTATAAATATGTATAACTTGTATATCATACAATATTACGCATAATAGTCAAACAGGGGGACGGAACAGAAACCCAAAACAAGGGGAATCCAAACCGGCAAACCCTGCACATGAAAACAGACAAGCGCACAGCTTTTTGTGCACTTGAGCCATGAGCATCAAACAGCGGGAGTTAAAGACCTACCCGGTAGTTGTTGGGAAGGTTAACTACGACCCTGAGATAAACTCTAGGCTATCTACATACCTAACGCTTCTAGGTATGAGGTGCTACTACTGTACACAAGGTATTCGGAGTAACTACTTGGGATGTTATGGAATCATAGCTACGGCATGCCAATACTAGACCTACTACCTATGCTATACATAGTGGGGCTCAGGGGTCGATATATTTCAACTCCCCCCTCGCCTGTTCCACACGCACTGCGCATTGGCAGTAACCTACGCAACTACTGTCGCGCGAACGGGCGTCCGCCGCGACCTAGGCGTTGGCTTTAAGGTCTAAGGGAAGGTCAGTACGTATTCCTAAAAGGATTAGTGCTGCTGCCCATTTGTGTGGAGGCAATGCCTTGGTGAATATGTCTGCCGCCTGGTCATCGGTGTGGGTGTACTCTATCTCAGCAGAGTCATCTCTGAAGACTTCGGACAGGCAAGACAAATTAACTTTGTGTGTTCTAGTTATATGGCGAAGCTTGGGACTATATCCTTTCTTCACAACTAGGATTGTTGCTTGATTATCTTCGTGGACCTTAAGGGTTACGGAGCGTGCAAGCAACAGCTCCCATAACTGTAAGGCAGGCAAGCCTTCTTGATAAAGCGAATGGGCTAAACTAACAACCTCGCTTTCCATGGTCGATCTAGAAGTGGATGTTTGGCGCTTGCTAATCCATGCAAGTGGGAAGAAGGAACTAGGGCCAGTTAAAACCAGAAAGCCACCAGAGGTTGAGCGTGCAGTGGATCTGTCGCCGGCTAAGTCGGCATCGACAAACAGTCTGAGCTCTAGGTCTTCAGGCTTGTCCTGAATGGTACCTACTAACCTGTAGTGTGGGGTTGAGGCTATATACTGGATTAATCTTAGGACCTTCTTATCATCCCCCCTGGACCACGACTGGACTTTTGTGGCCAGATCATTGATAGGCTTGATGATGTCGGGACGTGCAAGTCTACCTAACCAAAGGGCTTTCATCAAAATCTTACATGCATTTGGAGCTAGTTCCCCTTTAGTTTCATCATCTTCAATGGTGATGGATCCCTCAGGTGGAAATGGCGTGGCGGCATGCTTGAGTTTGGTGACGCCGGTTATTGACTTATACAAATCTACGGTCTGCTGAGCGTAGTCTGCCATATCAAAAACCATGCCATCTTGGGCTTGGAAGGCTGCACACTTTTCATGACCTTCGGTCTTGGATAGTGGGGTAACAACATGGTTGCGTCCAAGAATTCTATAGATGGGCTCTGGGGGTTCAATGTCTACCACAGAAGTTAACTTACTCCAGAATGCATCATGCTGGTCGGCGGGGCCAGCTAGAGTTAAATCGTCTACATAAGTTGACAGAAGTAACTTTGTATCTGGGAAGTAAAAGTTTCCTGGGTATTCTGGAACTTCCTGTCCACCAAGGTTCTTGATGATGACTTTCAGGTGTTGTTCCCACAGGCCTCCGGCATCAGGATGACCGTATAAGGCTTTAATTAAGAGGACTACGGGCTTAACAAACTGTTGTTTCCAATACTTAGGGCGGAGCTCCGGGGGAAGCTCAATCCAGGTTTTGTATTTGGAAGATAACAGCGCTTGGACGTAAGCTTTGACTGCATCTGCAGCCGTCGCGCGGTTACCCGGCAGCGACCCGTACGCCAAGCAGGCGTTTAGCCCTTGGACGGAGGTGGGGTTTGCGCCGAGTTCTTGGTAAACCGCGGCTGCACCATGTTCGTCCTTTGCGCAGTCTCCTCTGTACACAATGCGCCCCTTCATTTTGTGAAGGTGTTCCGCGAGCTCGTGGAATTTAATGGACGCGATGGTCATGAGCTGACCAAAGTGTACTGACACACCCGAAGCCTTAGCTTCTTTGCGTACATCTTCCTTCTCGCGGACCGAGCCAAGATCCCAAGTACCAGCCTTAACCAAACCATCGGCTTCGGCGCGGATTGCCTCGAGGGCCTTGGGATTGGACAGCATCTCTGCACGGGATAAGAGCTTAGTGACCATTGCTTTGATCTCAGGCGTTGGCGCCTTAGGGTCTTCCAGGTGGAAGGCTTGGGCGATCAATTGTTCATGGTCAAGAAGTTCTGTAACCAACCTATTAGCAGTGGGGTCTGATTCAACAGCTAGGGCTAAATCTTCAAAACCAGCTAATGGGGATACATGCTTAAGGTGCTGCTCAATTTCCCTATGGGGTTGAGGCTCGCTAGTTGCGGTCGGCAAGGCATAGCAGGAACGGACTGCTGGGCACATTTTGCGGGATACAAAGCTTGCGCAATTAGATTAGTCATTTGGGGCGGATACATTGCGGAGCGAGTGGTCTCAGCTCCCTCACATCTGGAATGAGGTTGCTGGCATCGGCACCGCATATCTTGAAACGCCTCTACAATTCGGGGAGAAGTGGTCTTGAGCTTCCATGGCTTTTTGATGGGATAACCATTTCTGTCGGTCAAACCTACGGTACACCCTTCAAAATCAACGGTCATAAACTGGGGATGCTTCTCAAAGAATGCTACAACGTCAGGCCTTTTCCAGCCAGAGCAAGGTCTTGGCCACTCAAACGTTACAGTACCACCATGATTGAGAACCCTTTCAGCGCGTTTGGAAAAACTCTTAAACAACCGTTTGGACTCTTTGACCTGGTGGGCAAGCTTCCTAATGAATGCGGCACCACCCCTCTTCCTATTGATGTACTGCCAAGGGGATCCGGATGTGCAAGGGATAGAGGCCCACATGTGTGGAGGTGCAACTTTAGCGGCTTCATCAATCTGATAGTCTAGTTGCTCACATTGTGGCTCATCTCCCAGGTCTATCCTATCCTTACAAAGTCTAACATGATTAATGCCATATTCTTGGTGAGTAAAACCCATCTGGGAGTCCTCAGAACAAGCAAATTCAAACATGGTTGACTTGGCATTGGGTCTGGAAGCTTTCTTGGCAGCTTTCCGGCTCCTACGATTATCGCGGTTAGTTGGCTTACCTACAGCGGGGCAACCAAAAACAGGCAGCGACTTTTGACATAGGTCGGAACATCGATTGGCAACTTGGGGAAGAATAGCTACACCAGAAACGGAAACAGCAGGCTCGGCTGGAGCACTGGGTTCGGATGACCCTGGTACCTCACCTCTTATGAAGATTTCCTCAACCAATGCTCTGTCCTCTGCGGAGAGGTGAGATGGTATCGGATCGGGATCAGGCAGATCCTCACCGTGGAAGATGATGCCATGTGCTTCATCATCCCTGTCTTCTGCTTCTGTCTCACTTGTGGGTGGTGGAGCTTTCTTTTCTTTTTCGGCTTCTTTTTCTTTTTCAACCAACATTGCGAAGCGGGCTCTGCACTCATCAGTGTGCACGCGCGAATGGCCAGTGCAGCCTTTGCAACCAGGGGTCTCTTTCCACTTAAGGATACGGTCTACGGTTATATAAACAGAACGACTTTTGAGACCTGGTGTAGAGGGTGAGGCTATTCCGCCCTCCTTGGGGAAGGGCACATCCTTTAAGGCATATTCAGGCAACTTAAGATCATCTGGGTTATCCCCCCTGATGAGAGCTTGGTGGCGTGAAAAACCTACTGGAAAAACAGGATCACCTTCAGGGACAAAGATTTCTGCTTCTGGAACATCAACGGCTGAATTCCCACCTCTAGTGCGATACTCTTGGTAATCTAACACCCTTAAGATATTTCTATATCGGAAACCGGGATCAATCCTCCAACCCAAAAACAGACCAGGTGACATGTTGGGCTCCAAAGTCCTTTTGGTGGGTGACTTCCTACGGTAATACACTAACTGACCAAAGCATAACCTCATGCCATCAAACTTATTCCTAGTAAGCGACTCCCATTGGGTTTTGTCGGGGTCGGCTATTGAAGGCTTGTCGAATGACATTGAAAGGCAAGCATATGGATAGCTATATGTGTGATACTCATAGGGAAGGCCAGATTGGAGGTGAATAGTGCGGCAACATTCTTTCTCCTCTCGAACATCTCTCTCGAGGATGGCATTGTGGGGCCATCTGTTCGGCAACGAGGTTTCCGGAACCATGCCTACGGCATGTGCCGCCTGCTCAAGCTCGCCTGCTTCGTCCATTTTGATGAACGTTCGGGTGGTGAGCTCTGATCCACGCAATCCTAAGAAATGCCTAAAGTTGCGAGCATGCGCGTCAGCAGTACGTTTAGACAATGGGTATGCAACACGCGCACCAGAGTACGCATCGCGGATGACATGATGCGACCTTATTCCCCCTATACCTACACCCAAGTGTTCGGACCCTTTAGCTAAGATAACATCATCAGTAGCAAGCTGTTCCAGCGGCTGCTTTGGGGGATCAACAAAATCATCGGCTTTGCCATCTTTGACATGTGAAACCCTCATGGCGGTATCTTTTGCTATATGGCACAAAGGACAATAGGGATTTTTGGGAAAATGGGTGCGCAAATGTTCAGGGCTAGTGGCTTGCTGCTTTAGAACTTCATCCTTAGGCGGCTCACCATCAGCTAGCTCTACCAAAAGCTTATCATCCATTGGGTGTTTAGGCTCCGACGCGCTAGAGGACCCAGCAGCGTCCTCAACAGGCTTGGGATCTAGAACTTCATCTAATTCTGAGGGACTAGGAAGGTCACTACCGGCAAAGCTAGGGGCATAGCCGGGGTCATTAGGATCTTCTTCATCATCAGCGGGAGCATCAGTTTCCACAGGTGGAGCTGGCACGGCAGTTGATACAGGAGCAAGGTGCTCGCTGGGCACAAAATGGCGTGGGGTCAACTCTTCATCATACTGGGGAACATATTCGACTACCCTAGATGCACAGATTCTAGCATTCCGGGGAACTTTCATCCTACACCTGTTGATATTTTCTGGAGCTATCAAGTAGGGGACATTCTCTCTAGGATCCCAGACAAACATGTAACCCTTACCTATGACAGTCTTACCAATGCTTTGTGCGGGAGGACATTCTTTAAGGACATAGACCTCTTCACCTTCAAGAATCTTACTTCCATTAAAGGCTAGTGACTCTTGGCCAGGCTGGCTGCCACCTCCGGTAGCAAAAGCAACAGGATTGGGTGATTGCTGCAAGTGCTCCTTCATGGCTGGTGTGAGGGCTTGGCGTCCGATCAAGTGTCTACCTGCGGCCGTGTCCCAAAGCCAGGGGATGGATTTGGAGGCCTTCATTGGCATGGCATTGATGGGGTCAGGATTATTAGTCGCGCCATGGGCAGCGACCTCTGGGATTATGACAGTTGCCATACTAGCAGCAGCTTTGGCAGGGGCTTTACCGCTTTTACCAAGTGCTCTAGGAGGTCCCTTATACTTGTTGGTGTCTGAGTGGAGGAACGCGCACGACTTAGCTTTGCATGCATTGTACGCATAGAACATGCAAGGGGTTTTGGCCTTTTCGGAAGCGCTCATGTTTGCTACCTTCTTGGCTTCTTCCCCACGCGGGGTCGTGTTGCCCTTTCGGTTGGGCGGAGGCGGCTTTGGACCGGATGGCTTGGCTTTGGGCTTCGCTTTCGGGGCAGGAGCTGCCTTCACGTCCTCCTTTTTAGGGGTTTTCTTTGGTTGAGGATTACCCCCCCCTGAACCCTGATTCTTAGGCGTGGCCTTAGCTTTGGGATTAGGGGTTGGTGCAGGGGCACCAGCGATTTTATCATCGGGGGTTTGTTGCGTGCCAGCATAGCCAGCAGCAGGCTTCAACTTCAGCTGCTTATCAAACTCAGCGCGATTACGCTTCTGCTGATCAAGTTGGATGGCAAGTTCAACCTTAGACCATAACCAGTCTGTGGTGCGACGATGGCTATCTAGTCGGGCTTCCCTAGCTTTAACAACTTTTGGGGCGATCACGGCATTGCGCTCTAGTTCGTCGATGAGATGGTTAAACAGCGTTTGTTGTCGCGGTAAATCCTCTAGGGGAATGGTAGACATCACGTAAATATACTTATCCCTAAAGGCCTCTAAGTCAGCTACCGTGTTACCAGCGACCCTAAGGGATAACAGATTCCGCTCGCCAAGCATGCCGATGCGGTCACGCTCGAGTTGAAATGTTTGAATATTTTACGCAACATCGCGCGCCCGCAAGGCATTGCACCACTAGCTGCGCGCTCTGCTTCTACCATTTGCTGAAAAACAAGGCCAAACCTACCGCGCTTACAGGTCTTTATGAGCCTAGAAGCGATCTCTCGATCGGTGCGGGGGTACCTAGGATCGGCTTGAAGAACAGCTTCATCAATGGTTAGGCACTCTTGGGCCCATTGGTAAACCTCATTACCGGGGGTCTTTTGGAGTTTGCCTATTGACATCAACACCTGATTGATATATCCACGGGCTTGACCTGCGTTTTCTGGTGGATTCGGAAAAACCATATCAACTAAGGATTTTATCCTAATGGTATCTTCTTCATCATCCGCATAGTTAACAGCAGGTGGCCGCGACACTGCACGTCAACCAGATTCAAAGGCAGTCTTTTCTCTGCTGTTTCCATCAGTTCATCTTTTCCGTCAGTTTTCTCATGTTTTCTCTTCGCCGCGACTGCCAAAGTCTCTGCCTGAGTCCAAGCGTGAAGCCCAAGCCCCACTTCCTTTATTCTTCTTTCATCAATTTTCATCATCTCCTCTCATGGCATTTCACCTGAAGCCGCTGGTTACATCCGAGTTTCACACATGCTGACTGACTGTTACCTTCACGTCTTTCAGCCTGGATTTGGGATCAAAATTTACCTGTCACCAACAAGACCCAGGATAACTAAGCTGGATCGCGAGCGTTGTTTTTCTAGCGCGTATCCTTTCGTGCGTTCGGGCAGAGAAAGAAAAAGTTTTTTTTTTCCGATTTTTCCCGTTTTTCCGCCGGGAAAAGGTATGCCGAGAAAAAAATGCTGACACGTGCGTTCGGGCAGAGAAAGAAAAAAATCGTTTTTTCTTTCTTTCGCCCCGATAAGTGCTAAAAGGATACACCGTACAAAAACAACACTGCTTATCCAGCACAGCAAAATAAAAGCAGTAGCGTTCTTGAAGCCTTTGGATCAGATTTGGCCTTCAACAAACCAACAGAAACCGCATGAACTAGAACACTGCGAGCAAAAAATGGCGCCCTGCATGCATGTAGATGAATGTATGTGTGCACGCCCACGCCTAGATACATACTGGTGCACCAATGATACACCCAAATGATATATCCATACCGGTGGGTCCAGCATCACCACATCCCTGCTATGGAGACATCACGAGACACCGCGCCTGACAATGTGATCTTCCCTGCTCTGTGAGTCCGCTGGATCCGCTGATGCCAGCAGCGCAGTCCATGACCTCCAATCTCCGGTCCAGAATGAACTCAAAAAGACTCAATGAAATGAACCCATCTGGACCCTGTGCACCCCCCCATCCCATCTGGATCTTGGATCTTCTACTCACCTGATGCATTGCATGGCATTCAGAACTGCTGCGCCGCACCATCCTTTAGATTCGGCTTTCCCACAGCTTCCTCCTGTCATCCATCGCCAAAATATATTACATCATGATCCTTACCATCACCACCAACGACAGTCCTTTTTTTTTCCGAAGGGATCTGCTCTGCCGAATGCGTGACACAATTTAGTAGAAGGAGCGTCTGGCTTGTGCCAGGCTCTTCGTCAAACGTTGGTTCAATTCCTTAGATGCAAAGTGGACCAAGAACTCACATAACACACAGCCTCTGTGTGAAAACCCCCGCATGACAGGAAAACGAGTGCAAAACACATCGCAACTCAGAGCAGTTCCAGCTGAAGTGTCGACCTCGAGCTTGCAGCTGCCATGACCTCGGCTGTTTGAATGCCATTGCACGCTGTTTCACTCTCACGCCCTTCGGGCGCCCCCGCAGGCAAAAAGGTCAGCAGTCCCCGTGCAAGTCCTGAAACGGCCAATGGTTCAAAAGTTCAAAATATTTGTTCCATATGGACACTTGGACGTGAATGCGAACAAGCACAGCAAATGGATGCCACAGAACACACAGCAAGACCTGCACCAAAACGTTTGAAGCACGGTGGCAAAGGACTCCTCTGGGCGTGACGCGAGCCAAATGTCCAGCCTCTGGCGGAAGGTGTGCTAATGAGACTAATGAGCCAGGTCCCATTGCGTTGTGCCTCATTCTCCTCGTAGAATTCATGTGCTTGGTCGCCATCAGCGTCAACAAGCAGAGGAGGTCCAGGCCTCAAGACATCTTCTAGCGGATCAGGCCTGGAGTGATTTTGGACTCACACACATTATGTTGGATAATGGTTAGTAGTGGGCCCCCTTGCTCCCCCTTCAAACGTTTGTCCGATCAAAGGAAGTTTAGAAGCTTAACTTCCGATCTGTGGACAGGTGCACCTCCGCCAGTCAGCAGAAAAAGATAGCAGGGTGAAGAAGATGGAGAAATCAAAAGAGAGGCAAATGTGCGCAGGAAAGATGCAAAGGTGCGAAACGCAGTGTTTTCAATGTTTTGTGACTCCGGTGGCTCGAAAGGGTAGCTCGCTGAAGCGGCGGGGGCGGAGAGATCAACTGCAAAGAGGTCAGCAAAAATTGCTTCCCGTTGTGGCACGAAGCAGGTTTCCAAGTCAAAAATTGCTGTCCCGAGCCACTTTTTGAAGTTGAGAAGTCGAAAAGTTGCTCCTGGTCGTGGCGCGGATGCGATTTTGACACCAAAAGTGATAAATTAACTCATGCTAGGGCCATGTTTCAACGTCCAAAACTTGTCTCGCGTGACAGGCGCAAGGTATTTTGCACCTCCGCCAAAGTAATTAGCGAAAACCCAGGGTTTGGTACACTGTTCAAAAACGTTGGCAGGCGTGGGACATTTGAAGCATGTCTCCAATAGGTACATTTGTCATGGCAGGCGCACTATTTCGGACGTGTTACAGATACATGATGATACATGATTAGAGGATATTAAAGGTGCGAGGGCTCTCTTTGTGAGAGGAGTTGCATTTTTAATGCGCAAATCTTCAAGATGTTGTGCAGCACTTCGGATGACTCAGCCTCAGTTTGTCGTGGCAAGCGCAGTATTTTCAGCACTTGACCTTAAAAACGTGAAACGCAATATAGCGGAGGTGCAACGCTGTACAGCCAACATGTCAAAAATGGAGGAAGTCTCGCAGATTTGTTTCGTTTTCACGATCTGAACTGTCAATTTTTGAAGAAGTATCGCAGAATTGCACTGCCTGAGACAGCGGAGATAGCTGAGCTAGATAAGATAGCTCAGATCGATCAGATAGATAGGTAGCTAGATAGGGCAGATCGATCAGAGAGATAGATAGACATTCGGACAGGCAGATCGATAGATAGACCGACGGACAGACAGACCAATAGATAGATAGGATAGATCAGATAGATCAGATAGATCAGATAGATAGATAGATAGATAGCTCAGGTAAATAGATAGCTCAGAAAAATAGATACCTATATATATATATATATATATAGATGGATCAGGTAGACAGCGAGCAAGATGGATCACAACATAGCTAGATCAATAGACCAACTAGATAGCTAGATAGATCAGATAAATAGATGGCCAGATAGATCACACACACATAGCTAGATAACTCAGATAGATAGCTAGATAGATCCGATTGATAAGATCAGATGGCTCAGATAGAACAGAAGATAGAGAGCTAGATAGCTCTTCAGCTCAGACAAATCAGATGGATAGTTAGCTAGATAGCTCAGACAGATTCGATAGATAGACAGATAGCTAGATTGCTCAAACGGATTCGATGAATAGACAGCTAAATAGCTCAAAGGGATTAGACCGATAGATAGCTTGATAGCTACATAGATGAGATAGATCAGATACACAGCTAGACAGCTTAGACAAACCAAACAAATCAGATAGCGAGATAGGTCAGATAGATCGGATAGGTAGCTCAACTTAGACACCGAAGCTCCAAATGCCTTTCAGTTCGGCAGTTGATCGCTCTGCCAGTTTTGCTTCGCAGCCGTTTCAAATCTCCCATAGGTCTCCTATCTTTGGAAACTTCCGCCACCGACCTGTGCGGTCGATATGTTAGTCTTTGAGATCAGCTTACAAAAGGCCGGACTTCTGGCCACTTAGCTCCTCCCAACGACTGCTTTTCTTCCATTGTTCTTTCAATTTTTCTGGATTTCAATGTTCTTTAGCATCCCCTTCGAAATATCCTGGTGGGGACAGACCCTGTGCTTTGTAGTGGGGCGTGAGGTTCAGCTCTACATAATGCAAGGGCCATGGGTGCTACAAATTGACATCCTGTCTGGGGGTATTTGAAAATGTACTTCAACAACAATGCCCTGTCATTCTTTAGATCTTTCATATTTTCTGAACACACGTGCATGCATAAGTGAACATGACCTGAGAAAAAATACGTTCATCTACCTGGCAAACAGGTTTCTTGCCTGATAAGAGCTGGTCGTGCCCCACTTTTTCCACCCATTTTGTAAAGCCCATTTTGTAGGGCGCTCTGTCTCTAATGTCTCTGGATTCCTAGCTCTGCACGCCGTTTGCAGCGCAAGCAGATTGACAGTTTTTTGCTATGATTCTTTTCTGGCACTCTTCTCTCAACATGTCCTACAAAAATTGGGTCCCTCTATCTGAACAAGTTCTCTACAACATGACTCCTCATGACCCTTCATATCTAACCTTAAGACTACCAACCCTGCTAACCACTTAACCTATCTTAACCCTACCTTAACCTTAACCTTAACCCATCTCAACCCTACTCATAAACCAACAAATTCCTTCCAAAATGAGCCTAGATACAAAATGAGGGGTGTGACCCCACTTTTGGCCTACAAAATGGGGCCTGAAAACCACTTTGTAAGGGCCTTGACCCCCCCCATTTCGTAGTGGAAATTTCAAGGGTTATTCTTTTGTATTCTTTACCCGTTTCTTGTCCATTGCTTCGCTCTTGCTTTACTCTTGCAGTAGAAAAGACACGAACTACACACAGTAAACTACATAGTAAATACACGAACTACACACTGTGTACTACACACTGACTCCTACATAGTTACTACGTAGCCAATCTATGGTAACGATGCCAATCCGTGTTCAACTTGCTCTGGGCATCCCACAGCCTTCCCACATCTTTCAATGTTGCCGTGCGCAATGCCCAAAGGTGAAGAGCTGAGCCAGTGCCTGTTGCCAGAGGCAACATACCCAAGTGAAGTTCAACTTGAAGTGTATTGCCTTTCCAGTTGCCGTGAACACAGTGTTTCTTGATCTGTTTGGGTTCATGTTGACTTTGTGTTGACTGTGTTGACTTTGTGTTGAGTTTGATTTAAGACCCAATGGACTGCCCCAAAATCACAAGGTGGGCCCCTGCTGAATTCCCGATGCAGCAAAAAACATGCATATTTGTGGATGGCTTTGAGTAATATGGTGACACTTCATTCTAGCAACTAGCCTCGTCGTTTTCCTGCCAGGACCACAAGGCTTTGCTGGCTCACCTGCCTGGAAAGTTGTCCGGCTGATGCCAAACTCCGGCCTATGACGTCCGGACTCGCCAAGCAGTGCGTTCTCGAGCTGCAAGTTGCGGTGAAACACAAATCCAAATGAAACGCGGCACAGGCAGCCACTGAGAGAAACGCAGTAAATCAATTTGTCAGAGCAATGGCAACGAAACCCGCTTCAAACAAAATGCGTATTTGTTTGTCTGTGTGGTCTTGGGGCCGCTGCCATATTTTCCACACGCTTGAGATCAGATCCACATGTCGCGCAGGCTTCCAAACGAAGGGCTTGCCCACAACCCTTCTTTACCCGTCTTTTGTCACGGCTCAAATTGAAAGACCCTTGTTTTGTCAGGGGCCGCTACGATGCAATCAATTGCAGCTGCAGGGTCTGAACACCAACTGCCACCCAAAGAAATGAGAACACTTTGTCTGACACAAAACACCAACTAGGGAGCTGCACACACCCCCGCCCCCGCCTTAGCCAAACTACCAGCAAAACGAATTCATTACAGCCAATGGGACCTGAAAATCGTCACAAAGTCTGTCAAGCTTCCGCAAATCTCAGAAGCCGCGAAGCTCCACATGGACCGCAAACCCAACGTCCACTTCAATCCCGCACTCAGTGGTTCGATTCTACGATGGGCAAGAGCAACAACACCAGCCAGCAGGAAGGCCATTGCAACCTCACTTGCAAAGGAATAACATAATACCAGCTGCAGCAACAGCAAAGGTGCCGGCTTGATGAGGAATCTGTCGAATCCAGACGTACAGGGACCTGCAATGCTGCTTGCAGATCGAGCCCTCATACTCTCACTCCCAAGCTAACCTGCCTCGGTGAACCCCAGCCTGAGCTTGCTGGAATTGGTGGCAACAACTCCGCCCTGCCATTGCCATTGATGCCTAATTTGGGATCAACGCCTGAGGGTCAGACTCCGACGCCTTATTGATGATTTCCACAGGCAAGGCCCCTTCCTGAAATGTCAAACGAAGTGAAAACCATCACATCAACTTTGTCAAGATGCGCGCAAGCCAACAATCTCAGTTGAGGGCGCGCAAATTGCCAAACTCAGCCTTGTAGTATCGAGAAACTGCAAAAGGGCAAAGGGCCCCCCCAAGCCTCACAACTTTGCTTCGAAGAAACGCCTTCAAATTTTGTCTGCGCATGGTCAGACCGGATACACATGCAAAATTAACCTCAGCCTGGGGAACCGAGCCCCAACATGGACAACAGATCCCACGCCGGCAAATTCTCGAACGATCTTGAAGACCTGCAAAAGTTTCCAACAATCATCTATTCAAAGGACCTGCGCAAAGCTATAAAAAAATGTTATCATAACTTCCTTCCCGCTGCACAGAGTAGTACAGAGGACATGCATGAAAGCACGCTATAGCAAACGCTGACAAAACAAACAAAGTATCGAAATTACACATTGCCAAGGTGTAGCGATAGCCTCCACGCAGCTGCCGCTCTCTTCTGCAGCGGTTGCGGAGGAAAAAGGATGCTGCAGCAGCTGATGCCGGGCGGTGGTCCCACCCAGGCACCGGCTTCAAGGCACTCTGTCCAAACAAGTCCATCCTTGGCAGCCCACAGTTGTGATAGGGACTGGCTATTTACTATCAATGTCTGCACTTAACAATCTTAACTTGCAACCTGGAGGCTTCTCCAATTTGGAACTTCAGCTTCGCCGATGGCACTGCAGCTATCCTGTCCAATCATTCGCACCGACGCGGCTAGACCATTCAACGCCTAACAATCAAGGCCCGGACTCATGAATATCGAGCTCAATAACGCCAGAAGCACGACGGGCCCTTGCGCGCAACGAAGAAACTCACATCTGTCCTTGTCAACAGTAAAACTAAACTCAGCTCGCTGCCTGTAAACCAAGATGATGTGGGACCAACATTTTCCCTCCTCCAACGTGGCTAAAAAAAACTGCACAAAAAGGAATCAACACCCCCTCTGCTTCGTGACCACGTAGTGCTACATGAAAAAGATCCGGTTGACCCGACCTCTCGGTATCGAAGAATAGCACCTGTCCAATGCAAATGACACCATTCCATTGGTCATATTCGTAAGACGATACTGCCACACCTCATCCAGCCCATCCGAATGACAGGAGAAAAGACCGGCACAATTTAAATAAAGATTGGTATGGGGAGCCCCCCTCTTGTGGGGACCCTTCTGGGATACACCTCTGCAAGCCAAAAAATCTCCAGAAAGGTCCGCAAATAAAAACCCTTGGCATTTCCCTCGGCTCAGCCACGGCCCTGTTACCCTGAAAGTTTGCGAGCAATATCAAGCGAATCTAAGCATGAATGCTCCGCAATTCGTTTCCATTCGCGAAACATCGGGAAAGAAACAAATCCTGCCTTCAAATTTGTCCGCGTCAAAATCATCAGCCTGGAGTGGCTGGTGTTGTTCAAATATAGACCAACCATCAAACCAAACATGTCCACCTCTCTTATCCACCGTTCGGAGGTTGCAGACAGTGCAGGGATACCAACGTGAGCATGACAAAAACAATTTTCAAAAAAATTGAGCAAAATCCGTACATAATGAAAAGAATGAATAGATCGAATGGTCAAATGGCTAGATAGGTTAAATGAACGGGTGGACAAAGAGAATTGAATCAGCGGGTTGAAGGATGGAAAGATCAATAGATCGAACATTAGAGATGGACCGAAATGCAACGACGATAGTGGGTAATAGCTTGTGGAAACAGTTATATAAATAAAATTTGCAAGTTCCTGCAACGCCTTGCGTGGTGAAAGTTTGGTCTGTGTGTTTCTCGTTTCTGTTTTGCGCGTTTGAATCTTAATTTTGCCCATCCCAATTTTGTCTTCTGGCTCTTCGAAAACCTCACAATGAAACCGTGATCTTATGGGTCTGTGCGAAATAATTTGCGGGGATCACATTGGATCATGGAAGGTTGGCTCATGGGGCCGCACAGCGCGGCTTGCGGCGTGGGCCGCGACAAGCAAAAGAGGCAACCATGATGCGAACCGGCTCCGCCTCATCTGCCTCACAAAGCGGGGCGTTTCCATCAGCCTTGGCACATCCTCCTGCAGCTGGCACACATGGCTGTTCAAGAAAAATTGTGAAACTGTGAAAAATCATTCGCGCATGGTCATCACACCATTCATCCACAAATTGCGGAGGGCCCCCGACTGACCAAATAATAAAGCACTCCCTGATGCCTTGATCCCTTGGGTCCACCGAGCGAGCGCCAGGCGTATTGTCACCTCCAGGGGCAAAGAGCCATCGCGTTGTCTGTTGGATTTGCGCATGCGACAAGGTTTGGTTCAGAAGAAACAGTTCCTGCGACACTTCCTGCAGCAAAAGCTTAGTCTTTCGGCGGCTCTCGTGATGCTTGGCCCACGGCCTCCTATGACAGCACCCTCAGATTTTCCATCTTCCAAGGCCTCGGGATGAGTAACCCAATACACCGCAAAGGGAGCAAACTAAAGTTTACAATCGCAAAGCGGGTTCCAGTGGAAGGTGGGCAATTCAGCTTCTAGATTATTTGTAGGATTTTCGAACCTGGTTTACTTTATGAGGGATTAAACTTGCCACAAATAAGAGATTAGGCGCGACACCCGTGAAAAAAAAGACATAACTTGGTGCAGAATATGGCGACGGGTCGAAGTCTAAGTGACCAAACAGCGTTTTTACAAGTCAGTCCGCTGTACCGACCACGAGAGCTCAGCGAACTGTTGCCATAAAAATTGACAGCACATGTTTCAACTCTTTGACAGAAGAATTGAATCTTGAATATCAAAACATCATCAATGATAGCAACCTATTATTGACATCTCTTCTTTTTGACATTTCTTCTAATTCACATCTCTTCTCTACCGTCCGCAGCTCCGAAGTTCCTTGAAGATTGGATAAATTTCAAATAAGATTAAACAAGTTTCAATGAAGGTTGGGATGGTTCTAAGCGCACTTCCCATTCCCTGCATTCAAACCCAAAAATTAAAACCCCAGGGTAGACTTTAGCTTTTCCGAAACATGTTTACTCGGCCGGGCACAGGCGCAAAGGCATGGGGAGCTGATTTGCTAGCGACGCAGCCCATGGCGAGCGTCGAAAACCGGCTTAACGGCTTGGCTACCGATGATTGTCTTATTTTTGAGGAGAACATATCGTTTCATGTCTTGCTTGTGTAACAGGTCGGTGATTTTGCCACAGCCATAACTGCCGCCGTTCAGTTTTGGCCACAAAATGGCTGCAGTTTTGAACATGCTGAATCCTCTGCAATGCGCGCTAAGTATGGCAAAGTAATGAATTGGGATTGACACATGCAGACCAGCACAGCAACTTCTATGTTGCAACACATATTTCGCATTGGCGAGGTCTAAGCTCATTCCATCGCGAGCCAGCAAAGCTCATTGGCCTCTCCTGAACTCATACCACAAACTCTTCTTCATCGATGGCGCAAGAATTCGGCAGGCACCAATCAGAGTCCACCAGTTTGTGCAAGAAACTCTTTCCGAAGCAGCAAAGTTCGATGTTTCCAAGGCCCCAAACACAGCCCTGGACCTTTTTGCATCGAGGACCGTGGTCACGCCGCATTTGATAGTAGCGCTGGCGGTGGTGGGCATGGAAGCTATCGTCCCGCTCTTTGCGAAAGAACCGGTCTCTTCCACCCAAATTGCAGCAGAACTCATTGAACACCCGTCTGTCACGAGGACAACAAAACTTGCCGCTGTTCAGCGGTTGCGTGGTTGCATTTTGTTGTCTGTTTGTTGTCTGTTGTTGCCTGTTTGTTGCCCTGTTTGTTGTTATTGTTGTTGTTGTTGTTGCTGTTGTTGTTGTTGTTGTTGCTGTTGTTGCTGTTGTTGCTGTTGTTGCTGTTGTTGCTGTTGTTGCTGTTGTTGCTGTTGTTGCTATTGTTGCTGTTGTTGCTGTTGTTGCTGTTGTTGTCATTGTCGTTGTCATTGTCGTTGTCATTGTTGTTGTCGTTGTCGTTGGTTGTTGGTTGTTGGTTGTTGGTTGTTGGTTGTTGTTGTTTTTGTTGCTGTTGCTGTTGCTGTTGCTGTTGTTGTTGTTGTTGTTGGTTTGGTAGTGGCAGTATAGTTGTAGCAGTATCAGCAGCAGCAGCAGTAGTAGTAGCAGCAGCAGCACGACGAGTAGTAGTAGTAGTAGTAGTAGTAGTAGTAGTAGTAGTAGTGGTAGTAGTAGTACTAGTACTAGTAGTAGTACTAGTAGTACTAGTAGTAGTAGTAGTAGTAGTAGTAGCAGTAGCAGTAGCAGTAGCAGTAGTAGTCGTAGTAGTGGTGGTGGTCGTGGTGGTGGTAGTAGTAGTGGTCGTCGTCGTCGACGTCGTTGTTGTTGGTTGTTGGTGTTGTTGTTGTGGTTGTTGTCGTGGTCCTTGTCCGTGTCCTTGTCCTTGTTGTTGTTGTTGTTGTCGTTGCCCCTGCGGCTGTCGTTGTTGGCGCTGTATTTCGCTGGGAGGATTGCGTGCCAGAGAGGCTTGAAACCAAGCAACACTACAATCTGGTTTGACAACCCCATCATGCCTTCCGGACCTAGCTTGCAGCCATCTCTGGTGTAATGCTGAATCATTATTTTCCTGGAACACCATATGAGGATAACGATGTGTGCGTGACGATAAACAGCATCAAAAACATCAGGATGGAATGCAACAAACTGTGTTCCCAACACTATATTGCAAACCTAGACCCATGAGTAACACTGGAACGCAACAAATTGTTTTCCCAAGTATTCTAACATTGTAAAACTTTGTTCCTGGAACGCAACCAACTTTTTCCCCGGTGAATGTCATTCTAATATTGTAAACTTCGGTTATAACGCTAAACCTTAACATCCACAGTGCCATATACAGAAGCCAACCACTTCATGGGGGCCACCTTAGAAAGCAGCCAGCGTGTTTTTTTCCCCTTGCGAAGTCTTGTCAGTTCGACAGTTTCTAGTTGAGAGACCCTAAGTGCTGTACGACTTAAAGCCACCTTCAGCCAGTTCTGTCGACCCGCAGGCCAAATTTAAAATTCCCATCCAGTTGGCCCGCAGGCTTTGGAGTTCTGAACCGGGAGCGCTCACCCCTTCAGTTCTCGGAGGGTGGCTTCCCACATCGAGACCAGCAAGGTCGCAGATCCACCAGCGGACGACCCAGATCCGGGCCCTTTGTCAGGCCCAGGTCCAGGGCCATCTCTTTTCTTGCGTTCCACGTCGCTGCGAATGGGCGGTGGACGGGCCTGCCTCTTTGCTGAATCCGCGAAGTCAGCTGGGCCGGTCTTGCCCTCTCGCCACAGCGAGTTCGCCCATCGCTCTCCGTCAGCCTGGCAGTCCTTCCAACTTCGCTTACCCCCTTCAGCTTGGGTCTTATACCAGACCCAGCTGCTGAGGTGGTAGGCGGATCTCTTGTGTTGGAAACTGCCTGCCTCCCCGCCGCCAACTGTCCGTCCGCAGACGGAACAGTTGTATTTCCCGTGCTTATTGTCATTGTCCCGATCGGAGGCGTCTGTCTGCGGAGGAGGTCCTTGAGGCGACCGTGGTCGCGTCGCGGACCGCAGCGACACTTTGGAACGGGGCTTGGACGGGCCACGTCCGGCCTCCGCTCCAGTGGGCTCCTTGACTTGGTCCTTCCCTTCTCCTGGTCCTTCTGGACACGATGCGGCCGCAGCCGGCTCCAGCTTTGCCGTGGCAGGCTCAGTGGCGGCGTCACCTTCCTTGTCAGCGTCGTCGTCGACTGCCTCATCGTCGACTCTGGGTCGTTCAGACTCGGAGGATTCCTCGTCTGATGTCAAGGAGACGTGGTCCCCACCGCCTTTCTCGACCGTTCGGCGACCGTGGTCCTTGCCTTCCTTGGAAGACGTCTTGGTTGGCCGTTCGGCGGACACAGCTTCAGCTGAGCGCAAACGTGGGCGCGAACGGCTGCGTGTCTTCTGCTTCCTGTCGTCTTTCCTTTTAGGCGCCTCGGCTCCACTGCGCCGGTCACGGCTCCGACCTCGGCGTCGGTCACCCTTGTCGGCTTTCTTCCGGTCCTTGTCGTCGTTGGCCTTCTTAGTTGTGCCCATTGCCTGCAGCGAGACGGGCCGGGGGGCTGATGAATTTAAGTATACTACTAATTACCATAAAAAGTACTAGCCGCAAGATAACTATAAATATTGTAATGCCATTGTAACTTGGAAAAGCTGATTACTTGTCCTCCTGCTTGGCACGGTCCGTAGACCCTATACTGTATGTCCGTGGACGATTCGATCCGTAGATCGATGAGATCCGTAGATCTTAGACTAGATCCGTAGACCTGTGTGTCCTTAGACACTTTAAAACCCGATCCGTAGACCGATTGAGATCCGAGTAGTCTGTGTCCTTAGACACGACTTTTTACCAGATCCGTAGATCCACCCAGTATCCACCCAGTCCGTAGACTGCACAAAGTCCTCAGATCGGTCACACCTCCCTGTATGAGATGTGTTCACGACCCGGTCCGTAGACCGTTGCAAGTACGCAGCGACCAGCATCCGCAGATGCCTGGCTGCATCCGTCAAACCAATTATATGCATTTAATCCGACAAAAAAACCACCCAAACATGTCCGCGCCTGTGGTCTTCGCGGATGTCCCTGGGATTCAGTGCGTTCCAGTTGTCGGTGCTTGAGCCAAAATGCAGACATGACCATGGGTCTGCAGCAGACTCGGAGATGGTAAAAACCCCTGTGGTTCTCAAAGGGTCGGAAACTTTTTATGTGTCTGTTAATTATTATAGCGAATTCATTTTTAAATTTGCATGACACATGATACTGATCAGAGTGGACTCGGAAGGACTACGGTATATAGTTTTGTATTCTTCCCCTTAAATCATACTATTTATTTACATTGCCATTAAAATGATTTTTGTTTTTGTGGGGGGTCAGCCGAATGAAACCCGAACCGCAACGCGCAGCCAAGGCTGTCGATAACAGCGATTTTTCAACCTCTCACGGTCAGCTTTCAATGCACGACCGAGACACGTCTCAGTGGCCACGAGGTTTTCGTGGCAAGGCTCTGCTGACAATCGCCGCGATTAACCAGTCTCAAAAAGCCACAAAACAAAACGCGCAGCCGTCACCTCTACCAAGGCAAGTCGTCCTCCTCGCCGACCTCAGGCGCTTCCGTTTCCTCCGTCTCTGCTGCCGTGTCCTTGGACTGGCTTTCTGTGGGCGTACCTTTCGCTTTTGCCTTGGCCTTGGACTTGGTTTTGGGCTTTGGACCTGTGTCCTCTTGACCCTCCTCTCCAGTGTGCTTGCGCTTTTTGGAAACTTCCGAGGCCATGGCCGAGGAATCTGCACGATAGTACGTGCTTCCTTCCGACTGCATGAGTGACAGGACGAACTCCGTCAGCATGACTTCTAACTTGGTGGAGTGGGGCTCTGACAGAGTCAGCCCTGCGAAAGGAATGCGTTCAGCAACGCATGCTTTCGCTAATTCACCCTGCGAGCTCGACAAATCCAGCCTTAGTTCAATGATGACAACTGCAAGGATAAGAAAAAAGAAACGGAACATTCAGGCATGTCGATTTGTTTCCGTAACATGAGGTGCAACCACCAAGGCACACGGCTTTGACGCTGTGCGCCTTCAGAAAACTCCTGTATAAGGCCTGAGGCAAAGCCGGCCCGCTGAAGACACTCTCAGTCGCAGCTTGGACGTCCTGTGACTTCCCTTTCTCCATTGCAGCTTCTGTGACAGAGACGACCCGGTCGACGCCCAGAATCTCTTCCTTTTCTTTCCTGGAAATTGCATTAAAAAAATCCTAGGGGAAAATATTTCGTCCAGGGCATATAGGGGTGACAATAGCTAATCGGTGGAAGGAATAATATACATATCGATATCGATGGGTTATCATATAAAATATGAAGGGGTGAATATTTATATATATATTATCGGGTAAGTAGTATTAATATCTCGATGGTGTTTTATTTTTTTACCGCGATGGTGTATCTATTGCAGAGGCGACGGAAAATATAAATTTTACTGACATGGAGGATAAAGAAAATCCGGTGAGTCCTGGAGAGGCACAAAAGCTCTTCCGGCTGCAGGGCTGTCACACCGAAGAACACGTCTGCGGTGTTGTGGCCACCAAATTCCGGGTAGGCTTTCTCTGGAAGCAGGTTTGCAAAGGGCACGGCAGAAATCAGACAGGCCTGGGACCTGGTCGTATAGGAACCACGAACCTTCTTCTTACGACTTCGAATGGACTTGTCTGTGAAGACGATCATCAGTTCCTTCAGCTCTGCCTCCAACGGAGCATCCTTTCGAGCAGTCGACGGGCGAAAGAGCGACTCTACGTCCTTGGACGTTCTGTCGAACCCGGTGTGCACCATCAACAACTCGCCTTCGGCAGGGCACGTTGCTTCATCTTCTTTGCGCTGTGCGTTTCTGCCAATCATGCTTCCATGGACTAACTTGCGAAGGAGGGCACTGTCAGGGTTGTAGCGCTTCCTCAGCAGGGCTTGCTGACTGGGCCCCAAACTCTCGCCCAAAGCGTCCAAGTCCAAGTGCGTCAAGACACAGCTCTTCCCAACTTCACCGTGGAATTCTTGAAGCACACTCGAAGTCCACGAGATCATTCCTTCCAAGGTCTTAGGTTCTGGATTGAAGCAGCAGTAGGTTCTCACTGTTTGGTTAGCCACTGCTTTCCAGTAACTCTCGGAACCTTCGGAATGCTGCTGGGGCGGCTTTCGCAGAAGCTCGAGCTCGCACGCCTCGCCTGCGCCCTCCTCCTTTTCGGCCATCAGCCCTTGCGCTGTCTTCCGCTCAATCTCCTCGTTCTTGAGAAGGCCGAGAATTTTGTTCCACTCCGACGATACATTTTCATGCTCCATAGCTGCCTCTGCCACAGCACAGGCTTTGCAACTTTGTTTCAAGGAGTTGTCAAACTTTCGGCCAAAGACCAGGTCCTGAGAAGCAGAAACGATCATCACTTTTCAATTTTTTAGGGGATGCAAGAAAAACAAGCGCCGCGCCTCCAGCAGGCGGAACGTTTCAATGGCAGATTTGTTCAAGCGCGACATCCAGGAGCAGTCACCGTCGCCAGAGTTGGCCCTGTACACGTCGTGCTTGGAGGTCTTCTCTTTCAGAAGCTGACGATCTGGTTCTGGCATCCCGCTCTTGGGCAGCAGAATGTCAAAGAAGTGGTCACACACCTGGCAGGGAAAGCATCAACATTGACATGATACGACAAAAAATGGACAGCGCATGCCTTCTTCTTCAGCTCAAAGAGCGCCACCAGGCCCGCGTGATGCTTGTCGCCGGTCAAGGAGCTTTTAGTGATGTCACCAGCTTGCAATGCGTTCTGTTGCAGGCAGTCCCACAGAGACTCGAGCACCCAATCTCGCATGTGCGGGGTGGAGGGTTTCGTCGAAGCCGCATGCAACCGACTCATGTGCTGAAACGGACTCCTGGTGCCATAAGCAGCCTCCATCTCCAAAAGAATCTCCACCGCTCGCGGTGAACCCAAAATGCCTTTTTTCACTGCCAGGGCCTGACTGATGAGGTTGGCCGTGAGGCGCCCATCATCTTCACCATCTTTTCGAGTGCCACCCTGCACCGAGGCTACCCCAAGCTTGACAAATTCTTCTGCCAGTTGGGCGGGCTGAAGCCGCCCCTTGCACCCCGGTTGATTTTCACAAATCACTCGAAACTGGTCGATTTCGAGCGCAGTTTGCATCGCAGTGCGAACCAACGACTCGTGCTCCTGTCTCACGGTCTGTCGGCGGTTGAAGGCCTTGACCCACACACGGTCAGGCTCGTTCTCAGAGCCGGAGTCCAAGATAGAGACCGGAATGCTGAGCAAGCAACTCTTCCACTTGGCACGCCAGGCGTCCCACTGGTCAGCTTTCATGTCGCCCTTCTTCCTGAGCGAGAGGCTTTAATAACAAATGAACAATGTGGTCAGAAAAAACATAGGATTAGTACAAAAATAAATGTGCAGACGAGACACCGAATGGCTTCAGCGCAAGCCGCAATCATGCTGTGAACGAGTTCCTCGGGGGAAACCATTTGCAAACTCTTGGGCTTTTCGCTCAAGGCGTGTCTGTCTGCCCACACTTCGACCTGCCGGCCTGTCATGTAGGCAGGGGCTGAATTCGGGTAGTAAAATGCGCTCATGTCAAGGACCCTTCTTCGACTCATTGGAATGCCAGGGGTTGGTGACCCCACCACGTTCAAGGCAAAGAGGGACATGCAGCAACGGTACACTTGGTGCAACTGCAAGGCGTTCTTGCCTTTCTCCAAGTTGTATGGCTCCTGCACACCGGACTGGGACTTGTCCGTCTCTGTGGAAGACAAAGGAAGCGGTGCTTCATCTTCCAAGCCAGGGAATTCCTTCAAAATTGTCTGCAAATCCGACTCGACAGCTGCGTAGTATGCAGCATTGGTCGGGTCTGACTCAGTCTGAAAATTGGAAGCTGCTCTGGGATTGGGAGCCGTGGCAATAATAGGCTCCTTCTTTTTTTTCCCCGCCGAGGGCCCTGGCTTTGAAGCAATGGCCGCTGCTGCTTTTTTCCGCTCCTCGCAAGCCACGGCCTTGCGTTTTTGAATTTCACGCTTCACGTCCAACTCAGTCTCACCAGCTATCACCCGGTCTTTCAACTCTTGGTTCTCGGCTTTGTTGAGCCGCCAAGAACTCACATTGGGGATGTCCATGTCTGCCCACGGCCAGGTTGAGACGAGTAGATCTCTCGCGTAGTTTTGATCCCAAACAGCTATATAACAGCTGTAAAAATAAAGATGCAGCGGTGCAAGTCGAGCTCTAAAGACTTTACTGATGTGATTTTCACCAAATCATAAGATGTGATTCCCTACAAATACTCTCGACCAAAACCACTCGTCTCTCGACAATACCCACTCCTTTCTCAACAAACACAGCCGCGTTTCCCACTCCTTTTCGACCACCGCAGTCCATCCGACCCATGCCCTCTCGTCAATGACTTCATAACGCAGATGGTGAAAGGACACTGGGATTCCCCCAGCTTGCTTCCTCGGAGCCAGACCAGGCCAGACTCGAGAGAGAAGAGTGGAAATGGTCGAACGCATGGTGGGTCCAATCACTTCCAATCACGCGAGCAAGTTTTACTACCTTTCTCTCTCGGACCCAGACCAGGCCAGACTCGAGTGAGTAGACTGGGATTTCCCCAGTCTCTATACACATCCAACGCTGCAGCCAATCACGCGTGCCGGGCCCCTCTCAGCACTTCCAGCCCGGGCCAGAGCCGCGAGAGGGGGGCGCCGTTCAACCGTTGCGCCGTTTAACCGTTGCAGCGTTCACCGGTTGCTCGCGCATGGCGTACCATGCAGGAACAAATTATCACTTAGCTGAGCAGCAGATGGTCCGTTCTCGACCAGGCGCCAGTAGTCTTGCTTTGGGCCAAATTTGGCAAGACCAGCATGATTCAAACCACGCATCAAAACACTGGCCAAAACATTTACAGACATGGCATCTCCCAGGCTGCCAGCGACTGCTGACAAAGGAATGTTATTGTCCTTTGCAGCAGCACTCATTGCGGCGAAGACACGAGCAGGAACACCTTGCAAGGCCGCAGCCTCTTCCGGCAAAAGCCTCCTTCGAAGTTTTGGGATATAATATCCCTGCTGGGCCATTCGGGTTTTAATCAGACAAGGTGCTGCGTTCCGGACCACATGCTGCCAACGTGGGCTTGCGCCCACATCTAATATAAATCCCTTCAGCCACAATTCTTTTCCCAGGAGTTGCTCGTATCTGGGAAGCTGCAAAATTTCTGTGCCAACTTGGTCCTTTCTGAGGAAATGATGCAAGTCCACTGGAACGGAACGTTTCTCTGGTAGGGCCAGAGTACCTTGCCCGACTTCTTGCACCACTGCTAGAAGATACACCCTTGGCCTGCTTTGCGGCACGGCGAGTTCTCGAGTGTTCATCACCTTGTAGACAAAATCATAGTTCAAAGATCGCAAAGTCTTGAGGATAAAATTCCAAACCTTTTCATGTTTTTTCTGAAGAATGGAAGACACTTGCTCGAGGACAATGACCCTTGGTCGTGTCAAAGCAATGTGTTCCATCCCTTTCAATGTCAAGAAGCCTCTTTGGTCGCGAATGCCTTGTCCTTTTCCCAATTTGGAAAAGGATGGGCATGGAAACCCTGCCACGTACACATCCGACCTCTTACATTCTTCCGGTTTCCGCAGAAACATGTCACTAGTCATGGCAGGCTGCACGTCCCAGCCACAGGCCTTGGCCACTGCCTCATGCAACACCACTTTGTGCGGATCGATTTCAGACATCTGCGCTGGACGCGCACGTCCTTGCAGCCCTAATAACCTGTACGCAATCAGGTCTGAGCCGTAGCCCGAACAGTCGGAGGCCGTGCAGATCGTCCCTAGTCGTTTACGTTCATAAGGCTGCAATCTGGTTTTCCAATTTCCGGCCAACGAATTGACCCGCAGCAACTGTTGCCGCAGCGCTTCGTGGGTCACTCCACCATCCTTTTTCACGCCCGTTTTTTTTTGGGGAACGGTCTAACAGAAAATTTCATGGAGCCGAATGACTATGACAGACAAAGCAATTCACATAACGGCCGTGTTTCTGAAGCGATTGACAAAGTCTGGTATTTTCACGTTTGAAGTAGACTGGTCACTTCCACAGCGACCCTGTCAGTGGTAACATGATTCAATGGGAATTTGAATGCTTTCTGTCATGTATTGCAACACCTGGTCGTCGTCCCAAGCCTTTTTGCCCCGCAGCTGCCCCATCCACTACAGGTTCTTGGCTACGACGAATCAGAATGCCGCGCTCACACGAGCACTGAGCTGCTGATTCAAGCAAGTCTTTGTAACCCACCGAACAAATTCTGTTCGGTCGAAAAGTTTAACTCTAGTCTTCCCAAACCCCTGGACGACTTCATCTTTCCCCCGTAAAAGCAAACTCGGCTTTCTGCCACGACCCTTCAGATCGCTCATTTTCACCGCGAGCCAACCATTGGCGCACGCGACCCGAAGCAAAGCTGTAAGAGCAGGCTGCTCTATCTTAAAGGCCTGAGTCACGAACACTGCGGCTTCAATGCGGAGACCTCTGTTGTAGGTGAGCTTGACACCTCCCTTGCCTAAGAGAACAGCAGCTGACAGAACCACAGCTCCTTGCAGAGCCGCCGCTACCTTCACTCTGTCCTCGACTTGTCCGAAGTTCGCCAGAACGAGCAAGTTGGCCTGCTGCATGTCCTGGCCGGCATGAGATTAAAAAGAATGGGCAACACAAATTTGAACCACATGATCTGATGCAAGTGGAATTACACAGTCCTGGCCTGAGAATGCCAAGTGACGCCCAAAGTGTGCAACTTGCGCTGGACAGCTTGCGTATGGGTGCCCAAGCGGGGATCCAACCAAACAGGACCCTGCAGGCCTTGACTTGCCCAAACTGAAGATTTCTTCGCGGAAGCCATCTTCGACTCAGCAATGTAACCCAGACGTTTCTTTTTTCGCTGGCGATCGCCTTGCTGGTTGGCCTTAGCCATTTTGCTGGCTGCGCTTTCCAGCACCGGTGTCACCTCATCTGCCAAAAGTAAACCATCAGACAAGGCTTCAGCCTTCCGTTTGAATGCTTTCTTTCTTTGGAAATCTCTTTCCTTTTCAGCAGACTCCGTGAGCATGGGAGCGGTTGCTGCTCGCGGAGGCGTGTTCAAATCTTGCAAGGCCGTGGCCAAGGATTGTTTCCTGTCCCGATCCCACTGAGCGTGAGATCCTTTGCGGCCAGTGGATGGTCGACCTTTGTCGAAACGTTTCTGGGTAGTGGTGCGAGAGATGCCGGATCGCAGCAAAGTGCAATAAATGCGGCGAGCTTCTGAAACAATTTCAGCCGCAACCTTTGCTTCGCGAGCATGACAGTCCCCCATGGCCATGGCTGTGCGCCTGTCTGTGTCCAAAACCATGCCCGTTGCTTTGGACTGCTCAGTGGGTGAATTTTTCAATGTGCTGAACAATTGTTCCACCCCACTGCTAGACGCAGTCCAAGCCAGGTAGCTCGCCAGAACCGTGCAAAGCGCAGTTGTGGGGGCTTTTTGTGCCGGACTTCGTTCTCCCACTCGCAAAACGGCTTGCCTCCAAGCATCCCGGTTCGAGTAACTGGCGGATTTCTTGAGAGCAGCAGCGGTCGGCTGCATCTGTGTGAACTCTCGTTTCAGTTGGTCCGTGGACACTTTGAAAGCTTGAGCCAACCTGGCCAAGTTCCTTTCCAAGTCTTCGCCGTTCAGCTTTCGAGATTCCTTGGAATCTGGCAAGTGAAAGACTTCAAAGGCTGCGAACAAATGCCAGCTAGGAAATTCACGGGCGACCACTTCTTCTGCAAGAGCCGTCCACTCCTGCAGGACAGACAAATTCAGAAATCAAGACCGGTTAATCCTTAAAAAATGACAGTAATAGTTCTATTTTAGAGAAACTTTGATTCAACCAATGTAAACTTACTAAGAATACACAAAAATAATGTCCTGCATGACTTCAAAGGCTTTGTCGATGTCTGCGGGCGTCACACGCACTTCCAAAGCGAAGCCGTCTTGCATCACGGTAACTGGCTCTTTTCTGGACAAAAAATCCTTTGTAAAGGATGGCAAGGTGCACACTTGACGTTCCACAAACAACGCCCTGGCCGAAGAAATGAAATGCTGAGCCCGCAAGTTGAGCTGAGCAACGTCCATCCCTTCCTGATCACATTCTC
>CAMXCT020005779.1:188823-203823 GCA_947184155.2 Cladocopium goreaui
CATCTGATTCCTTCTTCTTTGGTACCTTCTTGACTTGATGGGTCATTTGCGGGTTGTAGGTAGCCGATGACGATGACGCCGCGGTGGAAGTTTCACGTTTCCATCCTGTCGAAGATCTTTCCGGAGCTGCTGGTCTTTGACTTCCCGATGAGCTCTTCTTGGCTGCACTGCTACGTTCCACGTTCTCTTTTGTTTCTTTGGAAACATATCCATCCTTGAACGCAGCAATCATGTCAGGAGATGTCATCTGAGTTGCTACGGTCAAACTGGTTTTGTTCAGGATCTCGAGTCCGTGTTCGTAGTCAGGCATGAGGCATTTGGGAAGCGCTTCTCCCATCTGCTGCTTCATCACTGCGAGTTGAGCGAAATGTCGTTGTTGTTGGCTCGCTGTGCAATACAACATCACAGGATCAGTGGTCAACTTGTCCGGATCTTCAATGTATCCAGGGCGGTTCACGTCTTCAAAGTAACAATAGGTTGTCTTTCCGAACGCCCCATAGATGATCCCCCGAAGATAGCGAAGCACCGCGTTGTTGGAAATGTCGGCCTTGATTTTAGCATGCACCTGATCCTTCCCCCTTGGGGCCAATGCGATCTTTGCGTCATCAGCGCTAATTCGAGAAGGAACTGGTAGATCTGCCATAGGAATTTGAACCCAGGGATGCTCTCGAGAAACATTTGGATACTTCTTCCACCAAGGTTCTTGACGCCTTCCATGTTTGGTCTGTTCCCAAATCCTACCCTCGCTTGACTGCTGAAATACTCACGCAGGCCTTCTTCATCCGGGAGCACCAGGTCACCGTTCTCATCAGCCAATGGCATTCCATCCTTGAGAACAATTGGCAGGAACCACCCGGACTGCAGGGTCTTCTTCTTCTCGATAGTGTTGCTAATTGCTATAGATCCCGGCCTTGTCATTCTTTGAGATTATGGTGTAGATCTTCGAATATTCCACCTTAATCACGTTCATAAGCAACAAATCCAATACACGAGCGTGGTTGGGCACAGAATCGGTGTTGATGGCGTACGGGACATTCTTGATTGACGTGAGTGCACACCAAGTAGGCATAGTCGCCCAACGCGGAAGACTCCTCAGCAAGAGCTTGAACGCCTTCTTCACTGGATCGTCTTCAACGTCACTGTCCCATTCTTCCTCTTCTCGTTGGATCTCGTCATCTTCATCATTCTCGGCCCCAACTTCCTGTTCATGCTCCATCTTTGCATCTCCATCCTGATCTTCGTCTCCCCAATCAATGTCCGACTCTCCTGCTTGCTTTGCTTCAGCCTCACCAGCGTCCATGTCAACATCATCATCGACGTCTTGTTCCATTTTGACATCATCATTTGCATTCTGGCGCTGCTCGTTCTCGAAGTCTTCAGCTGCCTTGGAGAACTTCATCTTTTCCTTCTTCTCTTCCGGATCCTCCTCTTCCATCTTGACGTCTTCCTCTTCATCAATTTCATCATCTTGATCTGGCGGTGATCGTGGAACGTCAACGAGCTCTCCGTGAGAAATGAAGCGCGCCCAGCAATGATAACATGATACCAAAACAATTCGGACAAACGCGATTGCCAGCCTCCTTTGGGACGTAGTTTTCGAAGATGAGGGTCGTGGCCGCCTTGCAAATATCCAGCTTCGGATCGAAAATCGTGTTGATGTTCAACATTTCCTTCAATCCATTCATGGTCAAACCTCGAGGGAGTGTCATTTCGGGATTTGCCTGGATAATTTCCAGCACCATTCTGGCGATCTTGCTTGCGTTTGCCATTTTGTCTCCTTCAATTCCACTACAAACGAGTTGGGTCTTCGTCTCGCGGACCAGGAGACGAACCCACTCACCCTGTCGGTTCTGATACCACATGCCTTCGATTGCGCTAAAGCCCTGCTGGATCGAACCCTTGGTCGGCGGGCTGTTGATGAACTAGCGGGGGAATGTCCTACTTGGATAGGCTCGGCACCTGGGTCAACAAGATTAGGGCTAGTTGGTGGTGGGACTATTTGATCGGGACAACTAGTATTGGCTTCTGTCGCGACACCGGATGTGTCAGCGACCGCGGGCTCAGGCACGGATGCAGATGGTTCGGATGCAGCGGATGCTTCTCCTACTGTACCCGCCTCGTTACCTAAACCCAAAAGATCAGTTGTTTCAGCTTCGCACTCGGCCTGGTCAGGAGAAGGTACCGGAGAAAGATGATCTGGATCTTGTTGTTCCTCCTTTGCACGATCAATGTCCGTGAAAGCAGCTTCGGCCGGATTGTCCGTTTGAAGCGGTTCTTCCAAAAATGGTTGATCTGAAGGTTGTTCAAAGTCCAGTGCACTCTCCTCCGTCGCGACGGGCTCGTCAGCGACCTCCTCTGGCAGACCTATTGCTGATAAAACTGCACCCAACGACTGGGCCTCCTGTAGTTCCTGCTCCTCCTCCTTCACGGGGACAAGTTCAGCAGTTGCTACCTGATCAGAAGGCGCGGTCGACTCCTCCAATACCTCAGACAGGTCGGCCCAGTTTCTGGAGTCCTCAGCTACCGGGTCAACAGTCAGTGGAGGATTTTCCTCAACACCTTCTGCTTCGCCAGCCGCCTCGGATCCGCCCACTGGTGTTGTCTCAGTCGCGCTGTGATCAGCTGCGACCTCTTCCGACCCTTCTGAGGGCATGCACGACGGGAACAGTGAAAGTGCGAAAAGTGTTAGGGCCTAAACAAAGTTTGACGGATTAGGTTCCCCAACAAAAGCCTTACGGCTGATAACCAGACAAACAGGGGGTCGAACCGGGCACCCAAAAATAGGGGAACAACCAATCCGCCAAACCCTGTAAACAAAACATCCAAGCACACACTGTTTTGTGCGCTTGAGCCATGTAGGCGTCGCATGCATGACCGATTAAACCCTGGTAGTTGTTAGGGTATTAATTACTGGGCATCATGCTCTAACCTACGACTACCATCCCTATCTAACGCTTCTAGATAAGGGGTGTTAACTGTACATGCATTGAGGTGTACTACTTCGGACTATTGGTTCTCATAGCTACGGCAGTGCTCTACACATGACCTACTACCTATGCTATACATAGTGGGGCTCAGGGGTCGGTATATTTCAACTTAGATAGGTCTAAAATGCAGGTCTTCTCAGGAAAGATCAGCCCATCCAACAGACCCTCTTTTTTTTGGGATTATTGAATCACTCTGAAACTAATACGAAATCAGCATCCCAAGTGATGTTTCAACTCCCCAATTGGGGGGACAATTTCAGCTCCCCGATCTCGATTCTCGAAACATGTCGGTTTTACAAACCCATTGAAGTTTCCTAAGCAAATTCAATATCACTGATTTTTATGGTGTTGGTTACTTGAAATCTTCATTCAATGGATTGGTTTAAAGGGAAAATCTTCACCGGACAACATGGATTTTCCCATGAAATCTGGGGCTTTCCCGTAAATTTTCCCGTAAACCACTCCATTATAATCCATAGTCCTTACCTGCAAAACCGCCACCAAGCCCGAGGCGATTTCCCGGTCGAGGGGCGCTCTGTACTTCTTCGGAGACGATCATGAAGAGTGCAGGGATGCCAGAGAGGCCCAGCAGAGGAATGATGATCTGATTGATGACCTCAGCTATAGATATTAAATGATAGAGGATACATAGATAAGCCGAGGTCACCTATAATGATATATATATATAATATCAATGACCTATAGCTCTCAGCTATCAGTTGTTGATGTTGAATATATTAAATATTAAATATGATAGGTCATTGACTGATGATAGATAGAACACATAGCTGATAGAAGGTATTAAACTTCATCAATGTAGATAAAATACATTTAAACTGGTAGATGCCGGATTAATATTTATCCCAAATCAATTGGATAGCTCTTATCCTACGATCAACGAAGTGTTCAACAGATCATGATTCATCTGGTTGATGAAATCACTATGAAAAGGAGTATGACTATCAATCAACGAATGGTTAACTGGTGAGTTTTGATAGTGATCATCCCCTTGATTCTGGGGTATTTCGGGATTCGAAAGTACCACCCATCCCAAACCAGCATTTAACCATTGGTTGATACGAGGTCATCTGGGTGGGGAAAAAATAACTAGGGGCCAAAATAAAGGGGGGGAACAGCGAACAAAAGCGGCCAAAACACCAAACACGGTGGAGAGCCTGGATTTTAGCAGGAAAAGTAAAAGATTGGAGATGATCATGGGATATTCATGGAATAAGATGGGATATCACTAGGAGAAGTTGGAAAGATGGGATATATGTGGTGAACCAGTTTATATGGGCAAATAACAAGGCAAAACTGTTTGGTCATGGCAAACTTATACCCCTATATATATATATATGTCTATCACCTGGGTTATAAACCAACTTGGAACTGGGGGGGGCACCACAGATGCCCTCAAAATAGATTAGTTAGCACTTAGTACTAAAACTTATTTATAGTTTATGACCAAAGATTCATTTATCCAATTGGCTAAAGATAAGTTCGGATCAAGAGATAAGTGTATCAGTCTGGGTAACTTCAAATATTTCACTCATCTAAATTAAGGCCATATTGGGATGATTCCCCGAATCCTAACCATGATTCCAGTGAGGGAAAGTCAGCGAGGTCGTTATAATTTACCCAGGTCAGTGTATGCATCCACCCAAAAAAAAGATTAGTTAGTACTAAACTATCCCTCCAAGATTTGACCCAGCGTGGCTGGAAATGTTGCATTTCTATGCATTAGGGTGCTATGTAGATATCAAAAAATACGAACATTCATTTGCAAAAGGATTCTGAAATATTCTGAACATCAAAAAAATGGTCAAATTAGTGTATATCATTTTGATCAAAGTTACCTATAACTATATATCATATTTGAGGGATTATATAAGTAGGTGCACCCTTGCATCCTGAATATTGTACGTATTCATATGTAGCGGGGTGGGCCGCCAGGTCATGTCCATTCATCCATCTATCCAACCAGCTATCAATCAAAATATTTGCATATGTACATAATGTACATACATCTAATTGTACAATCCATGATATATAACTATGTATATATATATATACTATATATATATATATACACATGTGTATGTGTATATATATATGTATGATTATGTATGTATATTGTATATAGTTTTTAAATCTTGTAAAGGACCAGCACGGAGTGAGCCCTGCATGGATTGAGGCATCCATTTTAGTACGCCCAGTTATCATCCCATTTGGCTCGTTTATCTACCGAGGATCTCAGTGTGATGATCCTCCAAGTCCGTTTACCAAATTTAAGGCCTGTGATCTAGGCATTGATCTACTGGCATCATCCATTGTGGTCCACAGTATGGGATACCCCTCCCAATCTGCTTGTCGAAGCATATCCCAAAATTTCACAGGATCCGCCACAGAAATCAGCCTCAAAGATGATCTCTCATAATCCCATCCGTTGAGAGTTAAGCACAGACTAAAAGTCTAAACGGGTGCCAAGATGTGGTTTCATCAAGTTTCATCCCCTACTTGTTACCATGATTTCTCGGGAGTGAAAGGGGGGGAGATCATTTCACGCATCCAGGAGAGCACATTCACACCATCCAAGTGATGCAAGGGACCAGGAAGAAGTAGTTTAGGTGCAGCTCTGTTTTCCTAAGGCCAAAGGAAAAGAACACTAGCGATATTGATGAACAAAATATGGGATATGAATGGGAACAGTGAGATATCCTTCGATTAGAATGAGATATTGATACATGCGGTGCCCCTGTGCGTTGGCTAAGCTGGTAGATACAAGTAGGCAAATCCTGGTGTTAATGGTGCATCAAATATATGTATATACAATGAGATATATAAACTTAATGGGGGTCATAAACACCGAGGGGCACTGCATTGAAAGAGTGATGTATGGGCCAAAACCTGTGATACCATCCTTGCTGGAATGAACATCGATTGAACTTTTACAGTAGCAGATCTCTTCACTCTAATAAACCCAAGAAACAAATAAGTGTATATAAACAAAATCGGGAGAGATTCAAACTCCATATTCACCCCATATTCATTCCAATATGAATACTTCCCAAGAATCCCCGGGTTAGTCTTGGATCTATTCATCTTGGATGGCGGATTGCTGACTCGCTTCGATGGCGGCTGGTCACTGGGGATCTGGGGATCCCATCGGAAGAGAAAGCCTAAAATAAAGCATAGGAAAAGTATAAGTTTAACAGTTTAACCATCATTCATCAGATTGACTCATGTCAACTTTTGTTAAACACTATTTGATTTAAACAACTTTAGGTTTAAACCATTGAACTGAACCATTCTTTACTTAGGTTTGACCCCACCGTACACTTCACCTCGTTTTTTCTCGTCGCTCCAAGAGTCTCCTCAGTGGTTCGGAGACGGCAGCGTTGCCAGCCTGCCACGAAGTAGATGGTGGGCGGAAGCACCAAACCTTGGCGGATCATCTATCCATTGCAGTGACATCGTGGTAAGGTCGTGATCAAGCCTATCCATTCATTGCACATGATATAATACAAGAACATATAAAAATATTTTTTTAAACAAAAACATGCATACTTAGGTGTATATATATATATATGTAAATGTACAGTAGATGTATGTCCATGTATATGCATGTATACATATATATATATACACACGTATATGTATACGGAACTTGTACACATCCTATGGTCCAATAATAAATGATATGGTTCGGTTCAAGGTTGTGGTTTATCTCAACACGAGGAATCGCGTGCCACGGGGCTATTGATCATGACCAATGCAATGGTCGGCACTTGCTCCGACAGCATCTGCCAGAAGTGCGCTGATTGCAGCTGCAGCCTCGATAGGAAACCAGGCAAAATTGGGATCTAACCACCGCTTGAATAGAAGTTACCCTCTGGTTATTTAACATAGCCATGGGAACTGGCCCATTTATAGACGGTTTACCTATTAAAAATGGTGATTTTCCATGGCTATGTTAAATAACCAGATGGTACCTATTTAACCAATCGAACATGAAAATCGAGCTTGTCTGCTTGTCTGAAAACATAGGACTTTTCTTACGACTCTTCTTACGACTATAGGACTCTTCTTACGACTTTGGGGTAATGACCACATGTTCAAACAAAACCCATTTGGAAGTCATCAAAAACATCGTCCCATTTCTAAGGGCATACCCAATGTCATAAACCCCGATTATGGATTGTTTACTATTGGGGTTTACCACATCAATCGCCAGTAATCGCCAATTTTTAACTATCGGATATTGATCTATTGGGACCTTTTATTGTAACAATCCCATAGTTACCCCATATTTGCCTACAGTTATCTCGTATCTACAACATACTTCGTAGTTCTCCCACGTTCTCCGGATTTGCCCCATACTTTCCACATATGATTAGGGTTTACCCCCATAGTCTATGTTTATTAGCATGTATTGACCCTCTAGTTATTGGGGTAATGTGGCAAACCCAATAACAAACCCAAAACTTACCCTCTGGTAATTTAACAGTTTGCTATTGAAAATGGACCAGTCGAAATAGGTGATTTTCCCATTAAACATGGTGATGTTCCATAGTTATGTAAACGTTTACCAGAGGGCACCATTCCCACATATTCCCACTGGGGGCTGGTTCATACCACCATCCCGTCACGGCAGGTGGCTTGCCGAAGCCGGTGAAGCGTTCCGAGAACTCGCGGTTCAGCCAATCTTCCTAGCGCTCCCAGAGATGTCATGAAAAATGGTCATGGCTGGTTGGTGGTTTTTCCCTACCCCATCCTGAAAAATGATGGACTGAAAGTCAGCTGGGATGATTATTCCATTCCCAACTGAATGGAAAAATAAGATCTATGTTCCAAACCAGCAACCAAATGGGATTGTCATATCCCAGGTAAATCAAATATTTATTAAATTGTGATATACGGTTTACCCATGATTCACCATGAAATGAACCATTGAATGATTTCATGATGGGAAAACATTGAGGGTTTTTACTGAGATTTCACCATGGGATTTGAATGGAAGAATCGTGGGGTTGTCATTGGGTAATCAAAGGATCTCATGGGAATAGTTTGATTTTTATGGAAATAGACATGGAATTCAATGGGCTAATCATTAGTTTCACGGGAATATCTATATATTTGGATTTTTATCGAGATAACCCTGCAGGGATAATAATGGGGGTACTAACCAAATTGGGAATTTAAGCTATGGGGCTGAAGGGGGATTTGTGGTATCAAGTATCAACTTATCTAAGTATGCCCGTTTTGGGACGTACAAAACGGGGATGCTGAATTGGATATTAACCACCGACTTAGTCGATGATACGCTTGGGCTTCGGACACTCGATGAGTAGCTCCAACTACCATGTTAACACTTGCAATGTGTTTGGGTCTGTTGTTCACAAGATTTGCTGTGATGTTTTTTGATGTATAACATGTAAATATATAGTGATATAAATGTGATATAGCTGCATATATATATATCCATTTATTTATACACATATATTGTAAATCTATTCGTCTCATTTCGGGGTATACAGTGCAGGGTATTCTCTGAATCTGACCATGTCTGACCATCTGACCTAGGTGGGTCTGAAACAGTGCCCAAGTGCTGCGTATGTGGTATATCTAATTCATAGAAAGTAGGTTAGTTTGGGGATCCTACTTTTGCTTCGAAACACATCATTTTTGCCATAATTTGCTTCAGTTAGCTACAGAAAACCTTAACCTTGTCATGATCCAATAGATCAAACACCTCAAAAACAGTGGAGTTCACGTTGACCCGGCTCAACTCCAGAAATCAACACTGTTCACCCTTCAATGTTGGACCATTACCCTCTGGTAAACTAACAGTTTGCTATGGTTAAGCCATGGCCCATAGAAATATATGGTTTACCTATTAAAAATTGTGGTTTTCCATAGCTATGTTAGTTTACCAGAGGGCATTTCTTTCTTTGTGAATTCGCAGTGTTTCGATTCGTCCCTTACCAAAAGAAAGTTACATCCAAGTTCTCCAGGAAAAACTGTTGCGCCAAGGTACCAACAGCTGAGTGTGTTCCTGCACGAAATGCCTGACGGTCTCAAGATACGTTCCGGTTCAATTTATCGTGTTTTTCAAATCTTGATGTCATGTTTGATCAATATTATCAACTTTCTTTCGGATTTCCAGGGAACACTTCCATTTTGTTCTTGGTTTGAATTGCAGAATCTTCTGGGATTTGCTTAAGATGTCAAGGGAACCGGGAATATGACAGCAATGAACATGTTGTCCATATAGATTCCCTATTTCATGTATGGCTTTGGAGCCCGGGCAAAACGAGCCCATGCAAATTTCCACAACCTTGAGAATTATAAGAAAAACATATTTGTTTATTTATGGTTCACTAAATTGACCTGATGTTTCACTATGTTTCATTATTTGCCACTATTGCTCACTATTTTTATGCCCAATTATTCTCTATGTTCACTAAATTTCACTATTGTTCGCTATGTTTCACTATGTTTCTACTATGTTTCTACTAGCTTTCCCGAATTTTATTATTCCCCTTGGTTTAAATATAACTGACCATCTTGACTATCTATCAATATATATATATATATATGTAGTGAGAGAGATTGAACATCCTAAAGATATCTATATAATTATTGGAGAAAATTTTAAATATTGTTCATATTAGCCATAATATTAATATTTCACCACATTCCATTCTGAATACTAACCCACAAAATGTATATTCAATATTCATTTCACATTTGCCATCCATGAATATTAGGTTATAACATGGTATAACTGCAAATGGGTTATATAACTCATGAGATGAGTTATATATTGGGGTTATTATCCCTGATTTACTAATAACACATGGGGAATATTGCGGTATTATCTATTGGGGAATTGGGGGGGCTTTCGTATTTCCTACAAACAAACATGTTTGGGATATGTTTTTATTGCCCTATACGATTCCCAATTGCGGATCACCAATGTTGTGGAATAGTTGGGAATGCCCCAATTGGTGAGTAATATTCCCTGTAGATTTCCCAACTGAAAGCCAATAATACACAGTTCCAAATAGAATAGCTACCATTTGGGGTATTTCTAGGCTATCTATTGGGGAATTGGGGGTTCATATTCCCTAAAAATATGATAGTATTCCGTCCAAAAATGGCCCAATCGATAGCGAATCGATATATAGATGGATTAACTCCATTAGCTCTAGGGGCATTATTAGCTATCGGCTAATTCCATATATGGATTTCCCCCATGGTTTCTCAAGGCACATCACATCTGGGTAAATTTTAATATCTCACCAACCTCACCAATCTAAGATAAGGCTATTTTGGGCTCACCTGAGATTAGGATAATTGTTTTGGGACAGTTATCCTTACAAACAGTCACTACCCTCTGGTAATTTAACATAGCTATTGAATATGGCCCATTTATAGTTGTTTTAACGATGGTGATTTTCCATAGCTTTGTGTATGTTTACCAGAGGTTAACCATCATTATTACCATCATTATTACAGTTATACTATCATTAAACATTAACCATCATTTCCCATCATTCTTACTAACAGTTCCTAACCATCCTTATTTACCCAAGCAAACATCCCCCGACTCAGCGCCCTCGAAGTGCAAAAAGGCACAGGATCAGATTCAGCTGTGAGGTCACGGCCACAGGCGTCACAAGCAGGAGCCTCAGGGACGCAGCAGGGGAGATGGTGTTATGAATATCGAATTGGATCAAGGTTGGTGAAGGTTTCACCAAAAATATGGAAGATCCCCATATTTCTCAATCAAAACATAGGTTTTAATACTAGAATGACCATCCCCAGATTTCTCATCAAATCATAGGGCTTTAATACTAGAATGCTCTTAAATTTTGGATGAAAAAATGGGGGGCTGTTGCGAGTGGTTTTTTCGGGCCACTGCCTTTGGATCCAAAGGCCGTCCTTCCTTTCTTGTGGCGAGCGTCATAAAGACCAACAAGAAGAGGCGTCCAGTGATGTATCCGAATCGCCGCCGGGCCTCGACGGTGATTTTTTGTTTACCGCTTGGTCAATGGATGAGATAGGGATGAACTATATATTGAAATGGTTTAACCAATAGGGTTTAACTGTAAGATATCTTTGGTTATGATTTTCCAAAGATATTATTGAAATGGTTTCCAATAGGGTTTAACTGGAATGGTTTCCAATAGGTTATACATGGTTATGATTCATGTTTTTTTCTGTAAGACATCTTTGGTTTAATAATCGACCACTATAGCAACCGGGGGTATAATGGGATGTACAATAAACATTAATGAACTATGTTTTTACTTTTTTGTGCAATAGGCTATAGGCTATGGGGGATTAATGAACCCCAATGGACTTGGTGTTTTTTGATTCTCCGGCTAAGAGTTTAGCTGTATTTAACTTTGTTGTGGGTTGTGTTGAAAATCACTTCCAGCCTGAAAGGGCGAAACAACTCTCGTGTTTGGCTATAATCCATCCAGTTGAGAAGTCCCTCTGGTAATTTAACGATGTGCTATGGAAAACTACCATTTTTTTGTTGGCAAATCATCTATACAGAAGGCCATCTATACCATGGCTACGTGACCTTTGGGGAGGTCCCTGGGATTTCCATATGGTTTTTGTTCCTTCAATAAGGGACTCCAAAGATTCTCTGGTTGGTGGTATACCTACCCCTGTGAAAAATATGAAAGTCAGTTGGGATTATTTTTCTCAATATATGGAAAAATATTTAAACAAATCCAAACCACCAACCAGTTTTGCTAAATGAGTTTGTTGGGCAAATGGATTGGTTGATGGGAAAATCTTAACCGGAAACCATGAATTCAGCCATGAAATTTGAGGGTCTCCTGATGTTTTTGTCTAAACCAGTACATTGATTGGAGGACTATTGTGGTGAGCAAATCATATTAGCCTACCACAACCATCAGTTAAGTCAGTATAGTAAGTAAACATATCTTACATGGATGGATAAACATTCACTCACAACTTCACTGGTCATGTCCCTGATTCCTTGAGAAGGGGAACCCACCCAATGTTGGTAATCTATCGCTTTTTGTGTGAACATCGACCTGGTTCGCCTAGAACTGAACAAATCATGTGGGTTCAACGGGTTCAACTCACTTTGATAATTATTGATTTCCTATAGGCCAAATAGACTTCCTTAAGGAAATCAGCAAACAAAACACGTCTACCTCATAGTTGATAATCCCACCAAGGCTAATGAAGCCGAACAAAATCATAAATTCTTCCATCCTCTTAAATCGCACAAGACCCCCATTCTATGGCCCCACATATTATATATGTGGTTTCATCCCCTATTAAACCACGACTTGTGGTGGGATGTTTAATATTTGAGGGAAGGGATTATATAAATCGCCAAAGAATCGTTTTTCTTTGTTTTTGTGACAGTGTAGTTGTTATTACCAATCTTAGATACCCTTGCAATACGCGGCTGATTATCGCATCCCACATCATTCACACAACAAATACGAACAAATAGGGGAGAATATGTTCGATCAAACATGGGATAATATGTTCGATCAAACATGGGACATTTGTAAATATCGGTGTGTACCACGTGTACAACAAGTTTCATATATTTTTATAACATACCCTCCGCTAATCAAAGATAGCTCGCTGGAAATTCGCCTACCGTTTTTTGGTGTTTTTTGATGGGGGAATCATGAAACTAAATGGCGGGTTTTCCAGAAGGGATCCAGATTTGAATCCCAATAGTAAATCTGGCTAATAAAGGGCTAAATATCCCATTATTGTTATAACCCATTATTGTTATAACCCTTTGTTATAATATAAATCCTTCTAAATCCCATTATAACCAAGATTTGGCCCAGGTACCGATGTGAAAACTGTGAAAACATGATTTTTGCCAGAAACTGATCCCCCTTCCAGGTTGTCATCCTGACTGCGCCTCCGAAACATGAAGGTTATCCCAAATCCTTGGAGCGTTTTGGAAATCGATGGAAGGTATGGGTTAAACATCAACCAACGAGAGACCGATTTTGCTTGGGGATGAGGCTTGAAATCTCCGTTTTCCCGTGGAATAAGTGGGTTGAAAATGGTTGAAATATCTGTTTTCCTTTGTTGGGGAAAAAATGGTGGGGCCCATATTCAAGTTCGGTGGTGCCGATGGGGCTTCAGAAAACCTTAATGAGAAGAAGGTTCTGGGTACATGTTCGGCCTGGTAGCAGCGAAATAAGCCGCTCGCAAAACAAGGATCCGAGACAATTCAGAATTCTCATCTTGCCTGACTGGTTCACTACCCACAACTCTTTTTCATGTAGAAGACCCTTCCTAAATCTTCCAAATCTGGCAACATAGCAACAGAATAAGTATCTTAACGCCGCTATTTTTTTGGGCTGTGGTTCCTACAAAGTGGGGCCCCTCTAGATAGCCAAGTTGGCTCATAACTCCACTATAACTGCGGTTTGTAACTCCAATGGCTATGGTTTATGATGTTTAATGATACTTATTTAAAACTATAAGTATCGTAAATAATATATATATATATATACATATATATATACATATATATCTATAGTTGTATATCATAAAAATTCATAAAACTATAAATGATAGTTAGAGTACTATGGGGTTTATAAACCACATTGGCCACTTTGTATCCACCAATTTGGCATATCCCCTTCAGCCACCGGCTGACGCCGCGTCGAGCCGCAAGTCTGATGGATGCGGTGCCCTCAGGCACCGCAGCGTCACCGACTGGAACGGCGCTCGCCCGAATCTGCGGCGAGACAGCGAGGGGATGCGCTGGGTTTCGCCAAGGGTGAAGAAAACAACCAATGAAGGGGGGAAATGGTTGGTTTCGCCATTTTGGTAAGTTGAAATTAGAAATCGGTTGGTGAACAATCATTGAAAATTCCAAATAGGGTAATGACCCAGTGAATGATCAATTGAAAGATGGATGCCCGCTCCTGGTAATTTGTCAACAGTTTGTGATTGAAAACCGGCATTCTTTTAAGTGCGGTAAATCATTGAACTAAATGAGTTATCGAACTTAATAGCGGCCATGTCGCTATGGAACAAAGAAATTACCAAAGGATCAAAGCAACCCACCATAGGGATTCCAAACTCATGGGGTTCCGCTGTACATGGGATTTCCCGAGCCGAACGTATTGGCACCGAACTGTTGACCATGTTCACGAAGCGTTAGCTTACTGGCTAGTTCACTGCCGTGAAAAAGATGAACAAACCCAATCATATATGGAAATATATGGAATATCCCTATCTTATATAGATCTGGAAGAACATGGAAGAACGTTTCATATGTCCCAGGCCTCCTTCGGCCATTGATGCTTTCGCCAATCCCAACCATCACCGGCGAGGTCAAACAGGGTCGCTAAATTTACCCAGATCCGATTCATGATATAGATATATATCATTAATATATCGCTCATATATCATACTTACTCAAATGCAATGGATACATGTAAGTCATTGATGTATCAAACAAATATATCCTTAATCTGTCATAATTATTTCAGTAACATCTCATGAATATATCATCAATATATGAATTACAGTATATCACAATATTATATATATATAATGAATATAACCCAAACATCTCTATCAATATTTATATGTATATATATAGAATTATATTAATCTGTTAATATTATAGCAATGGGACTCACTTGGTTCCGCCTCCAGTAGGTGTAGTTGCGGCAAGTAAAGCAGCCGGGCGTCACCCCTGGAGGTGACGAGCTCGGAGTCGGTCGGATGTGACATATCAACTCGAGATGTTTAACTATGATATGGTAATAATATAGTAATGGTTCCAACTAAATTAATAATTGTTAGTGGAGTGTGGGTATAGCTATATTATATATGGATATAATAATTGAAACAAATAATAATAAAAGAAATAATGCTAATAATATATGGGTCAACCATGATTCCAACTAACAAATATGATATGGTTATAATATAATAATTATGACATTTATGATTCGAACTATATAAC